>JBBUKS010423043.1:0-18626 GCA_038050645.1 Hedychium gardnerianum
ACATCCATTAAACTTAAAGAATGCAATTCATAATCAAACTATTGCCTTGAAAAGATATAGACATCATCACACATCCATGATCCAACCATCCTAACTCTTACTCGGTTAATCTAAACAAAACCATTACATCCTTAAAACAAGGATATGGAAACAATTACATAGAATATTGCATAAAACATAAGAATAGTAAACAATCACAACCCATAGTGATCTGATCCTACCATGATCGATCGTCTTTGGTCCGTGACCCAAGTTGAATTGATGGAGTAACACATTACACCAACCGCGAACTACCCGAACAAGCTCATGTAAATATGTACAATAAAATGTTTGATAAAGAGAAAAATAAAAACCTAGGACTAGATACTACAACAACAAATAGAATTAGTCTCTTATGTCTCCACTTCCTTTGTTTTTGAAGATGGATTCGTAGGGATTTCATTATCTTCCTTTTCAGACTTTTGTGTATCTTTAAGGGGCTTCTTATTTGCTGGCTGGTTGATTGCAACTTTATAGGAAGCTTGTTTTCCAACTCCTAAGCCTGCATGTTGTCAAAAACATGTTTGTGAGCAAGTGAGAACAGTAGAAGAATCATTCATTCAGGATTTGCTGTATATAGTATCCAAAAATATAGAAGAACAATCATCAAAGTATCTTGGTGTTGTCAGTGTTATGAAAGCAATAAATGTGTTATTCGTTAGGGAAATAAGTTTATCAAATTACAAGAATATGATGTGCTTGATTGGCACAATTAATGCAATTGTAAAAGTATCATTTTTCATGTTTCTTGAAAGAGAATTCAGCAAACTGATTGATTACATGCGTCAACTATTATTCAGAAAGGTGGAATAAGGTAATATCAGAAGGTAAAGTTTGAATATGATATACTTCTGGGCAATGTCATACCGCTGTTTGGTAACGACAACCTCTTAGCCTGTGATTCCAGTTGAGAAGTCCTCTCCTTTGGATTGCTGTATGATCTAGAACCGATTGCTGAAACTCGGGAAGTGACCTCTCCATATGCCTCATCAGATGGTTTTTGTTTTGGCTTACCAGAACGAAGGGCAGAAGAGGTCATCAAGCTAGCAGATCGGGTTGACGAAGAACCACTTCCTTCAGACATTGAAGGAATGGATTTATGGTTTAGGGAATTGGATTGCAGAGTTGAAATGGGTTTTCTGCCAGTAGCTTTGGACGGAGTCTTGGACGTGCTGACAGCATTCTTTCCTTCAGTCGTTCCATTTTCATCAAGTTTAACCCCATCTTTGAGATTAATATCAAGGAATCTATTCTCCCACGGACGTACAGCCATCCATCTCTCTAACCAATTCCAACCCCAATTATTTTTATCTGGTTCAAAACCTGCAGCGGCAGCTGGCTTCCTTGAACCTGCTTGCCACTAGAGCATAAGTGAAGTCAATTTAATGGCTCGTATAATATTAACTACTAAGAAAAGGAGGGAAAACATACCTAAATATTAGAAGATATATTATCACAAATATACACTAGATATACACACTCACTTGTATAACTAAAATATTAGAAGATACATTATCAAGAATTAGAAGGTATAGTATCAAGAATTGACACACTCCAGCAACTAATCAATATTAGCATGATAGTGATCTTCTTCAAAAGAAAGCATAAAATGAAAGCAGAATGCCTTATTGGATCAACACAAAAAATCTAATACCAAATTTGAACTTACGTTTGCTGGAATAGAAAATAAAGATATAGACAGAATTTCGGTTTGAAATTAAAAAGAAAAAGAACATTTATCATCTTTTAGGCATCACTTTAATAAATTTCATCTATATACAAAAGATGCTTAATCTTTTCCTAAAAAACAAGAAAAAGATTATTATAAAAAAAAATGGGAAGTGAAAATTCAAGAAGTGAAAAAAGGAAACTTTCAGGTTATACAAGTAGCCAAATACCATGTGTTGTACTGCTATTTTCTTCCTGTTGATGGAATTGGAGGGAGCAATTAGAAAAAAGGACAGCATAAGCTCAAATATTCCAGATTTGTATGTTGCCATGGTAAAGGCTAAAGAATGAGCACATTGAGAATCTGAACTTCACATTCAAGCTTTGCTCTACATGATTTTACGTTCCCATTACAGGATACCTGATGAGTGAGCGCATATGCCATGGCTCTCTCACGCTTGGCCGCAGCTTCTTGCCTCTTCAACAACTTTGCCTGAATTTCCTCCACAGAGCCAACAATGTCACACCATCCTTCCTGTATTACAATTGCAGAATAGAAGTCACTCCAAACAGTTTAAACAAAAACAACAATTTAATTTATCTTGATGAAACAAAGACACAAGCACAAAAGGCCAAAATTTCATAAAATTAGGCACATCCTGGACTAATTTATGATATCATTAAGAAAGTAATTTGTAATTTCTAGTTAAATATTGGAAAAGAATATAAAAGAATAACATAGGAACCTCCCAATTACTACCTCTTGCTGTTATTAAAGGATTTTATATAGGAAAGCTCCAGATATAAGATGGATGAATAAGATAGGTGTGATCATGAGGCAATTAATAGATGAAAATTGCAATAAGATTACAGATGGTATGTACTAAGTCATTCGTTCCAACTCTGAATTCTAATAAATTAATTTTCATTTAACCTAATAGTTATGTGAGATAAAGTATCACATGTTTTAGTTTGTTCTATACAAAATACAGTAAAGTCCTCCTCTGATACATTACTTAGGTAGTTGGGGCTACAAACTCATAAAAGACTCACAGAAAGAAATAGGTTTTACCCCTAGTCTTTGCAGGCAGTTAATCTCAAAGTATGAGAAAGGAGAAAAACAGTTGACTTTATCAAAATTATAGTCGTTAGTGTTGTTTTGCCAGCGTACCTCAATTTCTCTGACATGAGATTCATGCGACTCCTGTTCTTGAATGTTTTGATGCCCCAATTGACTTTCTAATGCCATGCGTACTCGTCTAGCTCTCACACGAGCCTGAACTCGGACAAGAGCTTGCATGCAGCGAAGAGTTATTGCAGCTTGTTTTCTTACAGCATGACCCCTAACAAGGGCTTGTAACCTTACCAGCCCTTTAAGAGCTCGTAAAGCTCTTCTAGCCTGGGTGGAATGAGATTGACAATAAAAAAGGGTTCATTTAAGTTCCTACTTCATGATTAATGTTTCATATCTCAATTTGCCTAGCGTTGATGTAATTGAGATTATTTAAAGAAAAATTAAACTAATTTGATATAAAGGAAACTTTTTGATGAGATTTGCAATACAACTAACAAAATCAATTAACATACCAGGAATGCCCTGAAAGCAGTTTGAATGACTGTGGCAGCCCATTCCTCTCTTGTTTTTTCTTGAGACTGACAAGTTATTAGTCTGTTATTTGATGTGGAAGGAGAGGAAGCAGAGTGTGAATCTGACTGGATATTGGCGTCTCCTGTTGATAGAGCTGTTCCAGGAGCAAACACTGCTTCTGGAGTAGTAACAGAGTTTTTTTTCTGGCCATGTTTATTGGAAGATAAACCATTCTGTAATATAGTGAGACCATGAGGCAGCAAATAACAAACATATGAACAAAAATACTGCAGCAACATCTCAAGAAAACATAATACAGAGACAGGGATGATAGAATGCAAGGGAAACTGCCAGACATAATTTCAATTTTCAAATTAATATTATGTGACACAAGCCATAATAAGTAATAGCACATATCAATCTTATTGATTGTTTTTCATCATTCAGATATTCTATGGTTATTTGAACACACAATTAGGCTCAACTTATCCGTTTCAAGATTGTCCTGGGGCCTTTGTACATGATTAATAACCATTGTAGATTGGACTGAGATTTCACAGTTATTCCATTTGTCAATTTTTGATTTGACATATAGGTTTATTCCAACAGAACCTATCTCATTCTTACAGCTAGAAGTATAACCCAAGAAGAGTAAGATGCAACTCATCACCAGAAAAAATAATGGTCCAACAGAGACAAACCAGTAATAAAAGTCACATTCAAAGAATTTTACTCACATTTTTATCATTTTCTGGATATAGATCTTTTTCATGTTTCCTTATGCCAACTAATGATCTTAGCCACTTTGCAGAGAAACCCATGATGCATGTCAGTCAAACTTTAGACAATAACCTGCCAAAATAATAACATGAAAATTACAATCTAACCTATAGCATATTCCTGATGGTTAATGATATTGGAGAAATAGATTTATCAAACCGCAGATTATTACATCATTTATTTGTGCAAAAAAATAAAAAAACAGAACATTCTGAAGTGTAAGCTAAGACTAAATAATCATACTATTCAAAACAGATAAAATATATAGTGCAGTTCAGGACATTATGTAGGCATCTCTGGCAATAAAATTGAGTTTCCAGTTAAGATCAGAATTCCTATGATTCACTGGAATCAAAGTCTTACTGATCAATCAAAATTAGCTGATTCTAGTTAAGTTATTTCTTGGAATTGTTACTGCAGCATGCTTGATGCAACCAAGCAAGGGGTAGGATTAGGATTGACACAGTATAGAATTGGAACCATTTTTTTTTTTTTCAAAAATAGGAAACTCCAGCAACATCAATAGTGATCATTTTGTCCAATATACATAGTGCATCAAGGAAAGATGTATTCAGTACCATTTGAAGCATCAAGGAAAGAAGTATTCAGTACCATTTGAATTGGTACAAGTCCGACTGAACAGCAATCATTAAGAACCCCTCAAAAACCTAAACTGAATCTAACAGGGTCAGGCAATGTATCAGTATAGGACAAGTCAATTAAAAGGAGAAGTATACGAGTGAATGTCGTCATGGAATAAATATTGCTGAATAATAGGCCACTGTGGCACCTTATGCAATTAAATTTATGCCAAGAAAAGCTGATTTTGATGACTATATTTTATGAGGCGTCTAAACATGGCAAAAGACAATGGACTGGCAAGCACCAAGATGGTGGAGAGGAGATATACAGAGATGTATACTTCTTGATATATGCTCTAGGTTTCATAATGCATTATTCTCTTTTTTTTCCTGATGAGGCATGTCTGTTGTTTAATGGATACTTTGCCTTGTATTATTATCTTTCCCTTCTCAGGACAGATATCTCAAATGCAGATAACATGATAAATGGACATCATGGCTGGTTAAAGAAGAATTAGCTTGCTTGAAAAACTAAGTTTTTGACTCTAGTTGACTCACCAGTTTCCTACTTAACCATATACGCTGGAACTAGAACAATCAAATTCAATTTCATTCTCAAACGCCGAAATCGGACCAGCATTGCTCGTGCTAGACTTTGTGACTAGAACAAGAAAATGGAAACAACATCCACGTAATTGAGGGGAGTGGATCAGAATCTCAAAAGCATAGCTTGGATAATTAGATAACTCCAAGCAAGAAGGCAGAAGAAAATTCGCACTCAAACGAGAATATAGAAGGAAATACGAAGAGATCATCGGATCCAAGACAGTAATGCACGAGATACCGATACAAGAAAACGGGAAATTTACAGAAAGTGCGTAAAGACTGACGAGCACCAAACATACAGAAATGCGGTTAAGTTTGTGAGCAACTGAGCAAGGATTATAACAAATCATAGTCAAGTGAAGCGACGAAATTATCACTCCAGATATTTCCGAATCGACTCAGAAGAATCCAACCCGTAACTCTCATTTCAGTCCAAGCAAGCAAATCGACCCTTTTCAGCTCAGAACAGGCACTTCACACCACTTATCTAACACCGGGGCAAGATCTCGCAAACAAAAATAGAACTGTCCCCGTTTAAGACTTTAAAAGTTCTTCCCAAGTGGTAAAGAAAGCGAGATTCATCTAAGAAGATCCTACGCGGCCCAATGCAGGGGGAAAAAAAATACAAGGAAAGGAAAATGAATAATAATCACCAAAGATCCCGCCTTTGAGGTCGCAGAACCCAAACGAAGATCTCAATTGCATTGGAAGGAATCAAGAAGAACCAAGCAAGAGAGCAGATCTAATATCCAAGTCAACACTAGAAGTCCCACCGGAGGGAGTGCAGCAGGGGTTCGAATCGTCAGCTCACCTCGGGAGATCGATCCGAGGGACGTACCATCTCTGATCTCCTTCCCTTTTCGCCCTTTTCTTCGCCTCCTTTCGCTTGTGGCCGGCAATTTCACCTGGTCCGCTTCGTCTTCTCTCCCTTTCCTCTTCTCCCTTCCATAGTCGAGAGCAGTCGCAGCTTACATTTTATTAGTTAACGGATAAATAATAAATGGAAAGAAGTATATTTTCACTTTCATCCTTAGAATATACAATTTCACCTCTCCCTACGTTACATTTATCAGTTACGCCCTTATACTTCCCGATTACCTTTCCACTGCAAACGTGGCGATAACCCATTGGCTTAATTGGTGGGACCGAGACCGAAGCTGACGACACGATATCCTGCAGGAGTCGTATAAAATACTTTGTTCGTGAATTCTCAAACTCGCTCCGGCACCCGACTTCTGACTGTAGGTAGGGGTGGGTCCCAACTCGTACTAACACGGTTTGTTTTTTTATTTTTATTTTTATAATTTAAATATCTAAAAAAATAATTAATTTAATCATACAATAAATTTCAATCGATCCGATAATTATTTTTATTAATTATTAAAATAAATCAAAAAATATTCAAACATTTTCAATCGATAAATTTATTTTATTAATTATTAAAATAAATCAAAAAACATTCAAATTCATTCAAACGACTAAAATTATGCACCACAATTAAAATTTAATTTTTAAATAATTAATTAATCATTTAAAAAATTTAACCAATATACCATTATCACGCCAACACGATTTGCTTTGCCAGGAAAAGACAAAATATTCCCACAAAATCATGAAAAAGAATTTTTTTGCTTTATCTTTTCCAATTTTCAAAAACCACCTTAGCCTCCCAAAAATATAACTAATATCGATGGCTAGCAAATAAAGAACCTGGAAAAAATCATCAAAGTTATTTATGAAAAAATATTTTTTCATAAATAAAAATTGAAACATGATACAAGTTGTATCATTTAATAGGAATACAACAAAGCAATTTGTTTGGCAAAATATTAAATAGCAAAAGAAAAAGTAGGCACAGAAGGAAATGTATGAATTCATAGTGAAAAGCATGCTTTCTTAGATGATGACCATTTAACTATTCTGTTTATCTTCTAGTCAAACAGAAACAAAGCAGTTCAAAAAATTTCTTTCAGGTTCTTACAACAAGAATAGATAGCTCTTCTCAATTGCAAAAAAAGTCTGCAACTTCCTCAAGAAGTATCCCTATTTAGTTAATTTGCGACTCACTGAGAACAAGCATTTGCAGTAGTACAGACAATGGATGGTATCGCGAAAAGAAATGAGCCACTCTCTCCATGGACATTACCATGAGCAAGAAATTCGCAGCTCAAGCGGGTTCCGATTCATTGATAAAGGAGCCCACGTTTTTGAACCAGCGCATGAGGTTTCTATGATCTTTCACATACAGCCATGCTTGCAGAAATGGGAAAAGTTTCTCGTCGATACCGCGTGTCTCTATGAAAATATGGAATGCATCCCTGACCTTTTGGTCTAGTTCCCTGAGATTGAAGAACCATGATTAGTGAAAAACATTGCATTGCCATTATTAAGACTGTCAACAAAGTGATTCCACCAAAAGCATGACATTTATCTATAGTAAGCACTTGAAACCTTTTCAAATCCAAAAAAAATAAATGTTTCTGTCATGCTAAACCTTTACAATCTCAAACATATAAAACGCGATTGCATAATGCTTTGTTGGTTGCTAGCAGTTACACATAAAGTAAAAGAAAATAAAAGGCGACAGTCAGAATCTACCCATCCGAGAGCATTACTTTGTCTGAGTGACAAATGATTCAATCAAGGAGCAGATTAGCTTATGAAGATAGAAGGCCAAGTTTTTATAGAAGAGAAATTCAACTTTTATATTCATCATTTGTGATTGTTAGAGAAATAAATGTAAACTACTGAACAAAAAGAACAGTATATATTCCGGTTACAGAATGTGAAAGTTATACCAATGGCTCTAAATGATTTCGAGGATATTCTTCAGGAAAGTGGCAGGCCTTGATCTGATACGGATAAACCAAAAAATGCTCCATGCATTTTGGGCTGTAATGACGTGTAAGCTCACGAAACAAGTACATTGAGCAAATTCTAGTAAACTACAAAATTATTAATATTGACCTTCTCAATTATATTCTAACAAACTTCTTCAGCTATTAACCATTCCCCTTCTCTTCGTGGTAGAATTGGCCAAAATCACTCCTTCATGAAGGCTAACAAGGGCACACTAATGCAAAGCATGAAGTCACTCGGACACCAAATTGACATTAATAGGAAATCACTCCGACACTAAATTGTTGCAACACAAAAAATCAATTGAAACTCACAGAATTTGGATGAAGTCGATGAAGTGGGGTAACTATCTTGCATGAAGAAAATAAGATCTCACAAAAATCAAAAGGAAAAAAAACTTTGATAACCAAAAATTGATTAATACATAGAAACATAACACTTATAACCTCATTCCAACAAAACTAGGAAAAAATTTGTAATTAATTGGGAAATGCAATAACCCAATAAACTCCTGCCAAATCAAATGAACTCTTGCCAAACTAAAATATACAGATCTTTTGGCAATGCTGATCCATCTCAGGCGATTTTGCCACCTGTGATTGGAGCATCAGATTAAGTTGAATCGATGACGTCCTAGAGAAAGATCATGCAATGACTTCACTAGGTTTTATCATCAGTTCTAGTCAAGTGTTTAGTATTACAGAAGAATCTTATTTTAGCGGTTTTTAGGAGCATGATAGGTTTATTAATAAACATTTTATGCCATGTTCAAGTTACCTCCTTTCTGTGATACAAAAATTTGTATGTATCTTCTTGGATGATATTAGTTATACAATAGTCCCATCTTGGTACTTGTGAAGTTGACCATGTGACTACTGTACCAATGTGTCATTCTATAGGCATTAAATCTCCCATGTCTGGGTTTTAACCTTCTTGTTGTAGTGCCTAGTTGGTTGGCCAATCATGTTTGTGCAAGTCAATCCTCCAGCTGCTCTGGGATTCTCAAGGAGTGAACTTCTTTTTCAGGAAAAGTCAATGGTCTTGATAGTCAAAGCTCGGGAAAATCCTGGTTACCAGAGGGAGGGCTATTGCCTCAACAATGTATGAGAGGTAAACTTTAATGTTATTCTTGGAATAGGTTAAGTAGCAACAAGGCAATTTTGATGTGTTTTTTTCATATCTAATGATGTCACTGGAACACATACTAGAATAGCTTTAAAAAGAGAAGACATCACTCAACCAAATCAGACATGGAGTTGCTGAGAGCCTATTCATCTGTTATTGAACATTCCAATCTAGCAGGTAAACTTTACAGAAACTAGAACTTTTTCTTGGATTTGTTGTTATTCCTCAACGATGAATCACAAAACTAAGGAATTTGCTCGAGACTCCAAACATACTCAACCCAAGTTCATCTAGCATGTTTGTAGGATGCTGAATCTCTGCTAGAGGTTGGCCATTTGACCTTAAGCATTTGTACCTACACTGTAAGATGAAAGTCTCGAAGAGACCAATTTCTCCACCAATGCATGATGTTGCTGACAGGAGTTTCGACCACCATTGATGACCTACTATAGCTCCTTAAATAGAATTTCCTTAATATTCTATCGCCAACAACTGAAAAGATTAGATAAGGAAGACCAATAACCAATGTTCAGGAGTACGACTACTGATGAAGTTGGTTGCTGTCAATATAACGGCTTAATTTCATGAGCTTATACCCACCTTTAGTTGAGACTAGGAATCAAGTTCTCAGGCTAATAATGCCTATATAACACAATCCTAGAACAAATTCAGGATTGAACCAGCTGTAAACAGCTTCAATGATTTGAGGGCAATCATACTTTGAAGTTGGCGTAGCAATGGTATCTACCTAGTCAATACACATCACCCTCTCCCAAACACTAACAGACTAAGCACATGACTAGGAAGGCCAGTACTAGACTCCGCCACAATTGTTTAAAGCAAAATACAAATTTTAATTCTTTATGGGTGTTGTTTTTTTTTAAACAAAATGAGACTAAAAAAGAAAAGAAAAAAAAGAAAACGGGGATCTCCTGTGCGTGCATCATAAGAACCACATCATCTAATCAATTCATTATTCATTGCAATGCAGACTAAAACCCCTTGCACATTATCAAGGAAACAAATGTTAAAACCCAGCAAAAAAAATGATAATCTCTCCTATGCAGAAAAAAAGTGAACAGGATCGAACAACTGAGAAGGGTAAAAGAGGAAACGAAGAAAAGGTCGAGAATTGAGCGAGTGGAAGAGCATACTGAAACACGCGTTCCTGATACTTGGCCATATTGCTCCGTCCGGCGGGCTCCGAGACATTGGGTCGAAGGCGCACGGCATGTATCCCGACGACATCTGGATACAACCCGCAAAGGAACTGAATCGACTCCTCCCGCCCAGGCTTGGACACATCGACATGGAGGAACAGCTGGTTGATCGAGTCGTCGCCGTCGTCATCACCGACCCCAGAGGGCATGATGTTCTCAAGGCGCGTCACGGATATCGTGATCTCCTCCTCCTTGTAGGTTCTGCGAAGGACGGGGCCATCTAGGTCCAGCGCGCCCTTCACAATAGAGTAGGACGACGGCGGATTCACTTTCTGAGCACCGAGGAAGGAGGTTTCTTAGAGAATCCTAATCTGAAAACGGTGAACACACACCCTAGAAAGGGGGAGAAATGTACCGGCGGCGGAGTCATCTTGGAAACCTCGATGTAGTGTTCCTTGAGCGAGCGGAGGATGATGGAGTCCACGGCGGAGGCTGCTGACAGGGATCTTCGGTCGAAGGAGCGCAGTGGCAGGACAACGGCGCGGCCGCCGCTGGCGAAGCATCGCCGCAAAGTCTGAACGCCTCGTCGCCACATCTCGGCGATTCCTGGAGTTCCGGTCCGGGTTTCAGGGAAGAGAGAGAGGAGTATATGTTCGAGTTGGTTCGACACTTCGACTGAGGCGGTCCGGCATAATGGATCCAACATTCAGCCCGTTTACAAGTAATTCTAACGGGTCCAAACACGAACCGGAGGTCCGGCATAATAGATCCAACAACCCAAAGCGGTTCAACCCGAATCCGAGCCGGACTAAAATCCCATGCGCTATTGCCCTAGAATCTACCTTCACTTTTATTCGAGAAGTAGTGGGCGCCACTTATTAATCCGATGCATCTACTGAGAACAAGAATCTGGGTAGGAATTCGCCGGGTAACGGAACCAATTTTTGTTAAAAACAGCTATAAAATTCCCCCTTTCGAGCTCAAAATTTCGCCCACTTCCGGAAACTTCTACATCTTCGCCCGCGATCAAGTTCCCCCCTCTTTTTTCAAATTCGCCGCCCATTCTCACTCCCTTTCCTGCACAGATCTCGTCGCCCATCTCCGCTCCTTCGTCGCCACTCGCCGTGCCGAGGTTGCCGATTGCCTTTGCCAGTGGCCTCGCCGACGGCAGATAAGGCTGGTGGAACGATGAAACGGAAGACCCCATCGGAACTTAGGGTACAGTTTGCTCTTCTTTACTGGTAAACTCGATAGGTGTCGGATTAATAAAAGGCGTAGCTCAATGTTGTTCTGTTGATCCTTTCAGCAGTCGATTGAACAATCATCGGTTTTTCTCTTTTTAGATTTTTTTAGTTCATGTGCTGTCTTGTCGACCTTAGGTTTCCTACTCCGGTACTTTCTTTATCGCATGGCCATTTTTCTTCTTGTTTTGTTTGTTTCTCTGTGATCCATTCATTCCTAGATTTATTTCATAGATCTGCTGGATTGGGATACAAGAAAGTACGAGTCATCTGTTTCTTTAAATTTTTACTGTCATGCCTACATTTTAGTTAGTTTTAGATTCCTTAATAGGATTAAATTACTTTCTTTTTTAATATGTGTTTGCTTTGCCAGATAAGTACAAATACATCGATAGTTGTTTGTTCTAACAAATGACTATAAGTTCTCCATGGTGGAACTTTGAGTGTTTTTCTAATTGTGCTTTGCTAATGTTTACTATTTTTTGCAATTATCAGAGTATTGAGATTTAAGACAATTGTTTCTCAGGACAATAGATTTTATTAACCTAACAATTTACACTCAGAATTTGTTTGGTTAATGCACATTTCAATCACATATGCTATTATAAATCAAGAAGTGGATATAGGTTGGCTTCTGTGTTTAGTATTTTGAATTTTCAGTAGAAGATGAAGGAGATGCCTGTAGATCCATCTCCAATTTGTATCATGGAGAGAGAGAGAGAGGACTTGCCATGGATATATACATAGTGTTGTGACATGATTTAGGTGTCCATGGTAGAAACTATAAAACTGTATATGACCTTATTGCCAGTGAATCAAATGTTTGATTGACATTAACCTACATGACAGAGTGAACAGTTGAAGCAAAGAAATGGTCAGATAATCATAGAAAAACTTGTGCCAACTGTTCTTGATCCAGAAAGGTAAGTTAACATAAAGCAATTCTCATATTTTCTGAGGTCATTTTGCTGACTGTTTGGGTAGTAATGAGATCAGGAAAGGCGAGCAGTTGAAGATTCAAAAATACTTTAACACTCGTGTCAATGAGATCTATCCTGTTAAGAAGTCAAGTGAGAGATTCAGAGTTCTATATGGAGATGCGAAGGCCAAGGTTTAAATTCTCATACATTGGCACTAAGTATTCAACTACAAAAGCTAATCTGATGAATTTGCTAAACAGGAGTTCTCGAGTGTTGATGGTCCTAATGCTATTCCTAACCCTTCTGATCCTTCTTTACCAGCTGAGGATAAAACATCAATTTTGTGGTATTACTTGCTTTTCTTGTAGTTCAAACTATCTTCATTTAGTTTCACTGTTCCTATTAATGGACAAATTAAAGAGAAGTTCCTTCTTTAATGCAGTGAAAATGTGACTATGTTAAATAAACCTGAAGGTGCTCATAAATTGTGCATAGAGAAAAATTACCAAGGTTTCAGGAAGATTGATAGATGTAGCCAAAATATGTTGCGCAATGTTGTGGAGCTCCATATGGGAGATGAGAATCTTGATATTCCTTCCAAAATTGATATGGTATATCTTCTGCAAATTTGTTATCTCTCTAGTTTATGCTCCTAAGCTTAGTTTGGTACCATTTCTCAGCATGTTCATGTGATGTGTTTCCTAGGAAAAAGCCCTAAGGGAGTTGGATGCTCGTAATATTCCTACCAATTCAACTTCGGTGCCAGTTGGTTATGGAAAAATGGGCAATCAATCTTCAAATTCAAGTGCCTTTTGTTCTGAATTTGAGATGCCAGGTCCTAGAATTACTTCTGAGTTTGAGATTCCAAGTCCTAGAATCCCTTTTGATTTTACCTTGAAAACCAGTTTGCGGTTGGTTTTATCATCCTCCGTTAAATGGTGAGTGTTATAGTCAGACTCCTTAGATATATTCTTTTTAATATGTACCAAGTTTAAACATGTTGAGTCTGTAGTCATTTATTGATTTCTGTATCTAGTTATCAATTGGTGATACTCTATACGTAAATTTAATGAGGTGCAAATTGCTTGTTAAATATGCTTTGGTCTATAGACGATGGAGACCATAGTTTAGTGACAATAAGTAAATATTTGATTGAGAAAATGGATTGTATCTACTAAAAGCAAATGGATAGTGATCCTTTGTGTGGACTGTTACTGGGACACAGTTCCTTTTTCCTCAATTTTTTAAGTATGATTCCACTAGTTTTTATAATTATGATTCTAGTTTATTAGCACATGACACAATTTAGATGTCCTAATTTGTTCATCTCTTGAGCATCTCTTTTATAAAAACTTATTTTATTTTCTTTTTTACATACTGAGAGGTTGAATCTTTAGACTTGTTCAAATTAGTGTCTAGCATATTCTCTTTACTAAGTTTTGACATATACCGATTTTTTTTAAAAAAATAATTTCGTTGGTTTTATTAACAAGGATGGTATAAATTTGGTTTGTTGGACTTCTTTGCTTAGCCCTTGTTAAAATGATAATTGAATTAGTGTGGCATCAAAGAAGGTATTACTGTCTATGTGGTGAGGTCATCTACACCTGTCATAAGAATCTACTTGTATATACTACCTACTGAATATCTGATGTAGAAGCATAAACACAAAACCTTGTTTCTTGTTTTTTTTTATGATACAAGTGCATTGTCAATTACTAGCCTACTTATGCCCTTTAAAGTGATTTCCAGATAGCTTCTTGGTATGGTAATCCATCTGCATGAACTTAGTTGTGCTCATAGTTTTTCATTTGATTCTCTTGGCGAATGTGCATATCTGTGGTTATAGGCATGTATCATTAATGCTAATGCTATGGGTTAGCTTCATTCCAATGATCAAGAAAATGGTTTGTCTGCTGGAAACAAATGGATTGTGTCCTTTGTGTGGACATTTATTTGTACTTCTCATCTATCCTCTCCATA
Source organism: Hedychium gardnerianum (assembly GCA_038050645.1). Taxonomy (NCBI): domain Eukaryota; kingdom Viridiplantae; phylum Streptophyta; class Magnoliopsida; order Zingiberales; family Zingiberaceae; genus Hedychium; species Hedychium gardnerianum. The sequence goes on from JBBUKS010423043.1 coordinate 14,551, forward strand.
TCTGTGTTTTCCTAAACTTTGACATTGACACTTTAAGCGTGCACTTAATATTTCTGTTGATCACATATAAAAAGATTCTAGAAATAACTATGTTAGGCACTACCTACATTGTATATTCGTATCCAAGTACGAATAACATAGTTTCCAACTTTGATTCTAGTTTATAAGCACTTGATACATTTAGATGTTCTAATTTAGTCAGGCCAGGTTAAACTATTCCAACTTGGCTTGAGCACTCATGTTGGTTAGGTGACTTGTTTCTGGTAGTTCTGAGCATAGAAAAAATTGAAGTGGCATTGGGATTTGTTGATGTTTACGAACCAGCTTGTCTGCTTTGAGCTTTGTAACTATTGAATACTGCTGAATATCATAATTGTTTTCAGTATACTCAGATGCCGAGTTTGTATTCTATGTCCATGTTTTATCGCTTTTGATGAAAAAAGGTTGATTTCGCATGTAGGTGTCACAGGTCATTTGCAACTCCTTCAATTGATGCAAGCTGTAATCCATACAGCTTGTGGTCTACAACTGTAGATGGTGCTACTCCCCAGGTGAAATTCTATAAATCACTGCACTCATGGGTATATCCTCAGTCTTCTTTACCTGCTTCAGTTGTGTCAGTTTTGGCCTTATCTGCTGGAAAGGATGGTCAGTTAATGAACTATTTCTCTTTTTTGATATATTATTCTTTTGTATTAGGTAGGCCACTGACTCTTGTGGTATTTTGGCATTTATATTCATAATTTTTTAGACGCACACTTTTGGCTGAAAAGGCAGCAGGATTGGGAAGATTCGTTTCGAAGCCTATACTACATGCTAAGAAAGAACATTTGTAACATGTTCTATGGTATTTCACTAAACTTAATCATATTAGTCTTCCATCATCTTGAACAACTATTTCACTAAACAGTTGTTAGACCATGTGCATCGCTATTTGCTGTTACTACATTATTATGACCTGAAGATTTTTTTTATGTGATGGCTATTCTTGGATAAATAGGCATTGTCAGTTATGTGACAGACTAAAAAATAATTTATACAAATTACAGCTTACTATTCCTTGGCGCAAGAAATTACATGCATTAAGAAGTCTTCAGTTAACAATGTTTTCTGAATTTAAAGATTTGATTATACCATCACAAAATACTATGTTTTCTAGCACGGCATGATTTGTTTTTATAAAGATTTGATTATGCCATCACAAAATACTATGATTTCTTACATGTAGATTTTTATTTACTGTGTGATATTGATGCTGACCTCTCCTTTATTTATATTCAGAATGCATTCTTGTATGTTGCAATTGATTCTTGTGAAAATTGCAGTTTATACTGTGCAGTTTGTGGTTTTGTTCATTGGGGGCAACTTACTTGGGAAAAAGAAGCGCTCATGTAATGCTTACATATCACAATCTACACATGGTCTACGATCCTTGCTAAGAAAAAATGTATGCTCAGCTATTTCGTTACGTAGCTTGAATTGCATTTGTTATTCATAGCTTCTAATCATTTAAATTGCATATTATATGCCTCTCTGCATTTGCTTGGAACGAGGCAAATGTTTCATTGAGTATCAACTGAATAGAACTTACGTTTTCATTATCAGCCAGTGATTATATTCACAGTAGGTAACCATTGATTAATACAATTTAGTCGCGTTTCATAAGTATAGTTGAGGATATTGAGGCAATATTGAAATAAAGAACTCAAAGAAAAAACTGATGAGAATATTTATTAAAAATTAAAGAATATCTAGCATAAGGATGTGGGAGCCCTCTTATAGATTGTAAAGAAGATTGATTCTCCTAGAAACAAGGTCTAGTTTTATCCAGTTTATAGTAATTAGTAAGACCTAATAATTGATCTTTATAACAAAGTTTTAAGAAAAAATGAAATAAAAATTATATAAAGCTTGGTTGTCATTGTTGTACTTTTTCTGATAGAAAGTAAATGAAATTAGGAAGGCCTAATAGATGGAATTGTTTGAATTGGAATCCTAGTGTTTCTATTGATAGGAGCTTACATTTGAATGAACATTTATTTATGTTCAAGAAACATCGTAATGATTTTATTACTTCATTTTCCATATCTGTGGAAATGACAAGTTACAAAATTTGAGAACATAAATTATTTGCATATGAGATAATTAGAAGCTGTTGTGGTATGTCTGGTTTAGTTGCTGAGTCATTTGCAGATATGCTACTACAGGTTATGCGTTTCACTTCCAACTCCAACCTTATTAATATGTGGATTAGTGTGATTACCTGGTTCTTTTTATCACCAGTGTGATGGTTGCAAAAGTAAAACCTAGTTAATAGTTAGTCCTAGAGACTGACTGGAGTGATGCTTGCCAAGTTGATGAAGCAAGTAAATTGGGTTTGTTGAATATACACTTTTGAGTTTTGGAATTGAATATATGAATGGGGAAAGCTAATGAGTTGGTCGACAATATGGGAGAAAATGATAATATGTTGCAACTTCAAAATAGGAAGCACACTCGGCAATAACTAAATGACCCAATCTGAAATCATAAAATCACACAAAAGTATCAAATTAATTAATTTTTTTTAATAACATCCTAATTTTTTTTATGCTCATAGATGAACCTTTTCAGACAATGGAGAAAAGTATTTAGTTGCGTTCATTTTGAAGTTTCATTTTCTGTTGAGAAGGGTTGTAAATAGCTAATATTCTTTGTCTGATAAACTTTGTACTTTATAATTATCAGAAAATAAGTTTTGCTATGCCATTTGGTGAAGTTGAAGTGGATCAATCAACTGAGGATGACTTGGTTGAACTTATGGAAATTGAAAAGAAAAAATTGGGCCAGGTATCAATAACTGTTTTTTCTGGCTCTGCTATGCTTTATAACTTCACTCAAGCATGATGATAACTTGTGATCGTTATGCAGATTTTCCATCCAAAATCTTCAACGGGGGAAGTGGATAACAATACTTCTCGATCCCTCCTTTCATTTAGTGGACATGAGGAGGTCCAATCTCTATATGATATACTCATAAATTATAGGTATTCAACTAAAAGCCTCGTCAATTTCTAGCAGTGAACGCAGCCTTGAAAGAAATCGTTGACTGCTAATTGTTTACTTTGCTATGTGCTCTTTAGGGAAACCTTGAATTCCTTAACTGGTTCAGATGTTCCTGTCTTGTATGCACCTGTCCCATTCCAGAATGCAACTTTACATGTTCCAGAGGTAAGTGTGCATGCCGACTTTTTGTGATAACTGTTCTTGTAATCCTGTTTCTACTAGTATGCTTACTGAAAAGACTTCTGTTGATTTTTAGATGACATGTAAGGAGATACGGAAAGCTGATATGGTCGTTCCTTCATCTAGTGGCTCAGATACTAGCTATACAGAAACTATACCTGGTATATCTGTCGGCGATCTTTGTTTTAGTGTCGAACTAAAGGATGCAATTATTCCGCCATGGGTTGTGTATAGTGTTTGGTCTGTGATGAGCTCTGAGGGGACTACTTTCCAGTCTTTGTATGTTAAGAATCAATGAACTCCTTTGGCCAATTTAATCTTAGTTTTTTAACAATTCCTGCATGGTACATCAATGCCATGCGTGTTTTTAAGGATACATTTATTTATTTATTTATTGTTTTGTTTTGCAGTCTGAAGACGGAACCTACTTCACTTGGCCTAAATGTTGCTCTCAAATCTATCTGCACTCAAAAAGAAGTGCCTGATGGTAATGCCTTTGGGCTTCCTGCTGCGGTTATGAATCCTTCTCTGAGAGGTGCAATTCTTGAGCGGCTCAATTTTTCTGATGGTGTTTATACTGCTAACATCACTTCCATCCTATGATGATTAAAGAAACCATGTCCAGCAATGGAAAGGTGACTCTTCCTGCAACTGTTTATTTACTTAAATTTGCAAGCCTTTGCTACAGAGATGTTCAAGCAGCTCGTGCATCCGGAAGTCGGAATCAGGTCGTGGTGCTTGTCGTTTGTATTGTCTAACCTGGAGTAGCATTTCATGCTGCACATTTTGTACTTATTACTTGTATCTTATTTTGTAATTCACTAACATGTGAACTAAACTTGCTTATAGAT
>JBBUKS010423372.1:0-39824 GCA_038050645.1 Hedychium gardnerianum
ACCCTTCAATTTCTTGATTTCCCTTTTTTTCTTTACTTAATTACTTAATTAATTAAAATATTATATATAGAATATTTCTATATAATTTCTTTTATCAACTTAATGTCAAAAATCATTTAAAACCATTATATTAAATAGTTATTATAATATTACAGTAGCCATTAGAGTCGTTAATTTGAATTAGATTTATCGAATTGATCCGTCCTGTCAAATAATTTAAACAGATTGAATTAAATTTTTATCAACCCAAGTCTACAGCAGACCAACCCACCTAGACCCCCGACCCATGCGGATTAGCCCGCGGTGAACTTAGTTGGCCCACGAATTAAAAAACATACCTAAGTCAATTTTTATGTTAATTTATTATTTTTTATTATTATTATTTTAAAATAAAAATAATATTTTTCATATTTATTTATGCTCATTTATATTTAAAATATTTATTTTAAAATATATTTAATTGATAAAAAAATTTTAAATAAAATTTTCAAAATATAAATTCTTTTATATATTTTTTTTAATTTTTAATGGACTCACGAATTAACTTGTCTAACTCACAAATCGTCATAAATTAGATTGGATTGAAAATTTTACAACACATCAAAATAATATCCGCCAAATAACTAATCCGTCATGGACCAACCCATTTCGTTATGTGTTGATTCGTTTGATAACTCTAGTAGCACTGATAAAATATGAAAGTTGTTTTAACTTTTTTATTAAAAAAACATTTTTTTAACAAAAAATAATAATTAAAAATATCCTCTCTTTTTTTTCCATTATTATTGATATTGACTCCACAAACGAGGAGGTGACTAAGAATATGATATTTTTGGGAAATTTTGATTGGACCTCTAGATTATTGTTTCGATCATCTTGCCCCAAGGCGAGGTCAACGAGAACTTTTGGTAATAATTATATATTGACCCTACTCATTGTGATTTTGTTTTTTTCCTTTGTGATGCTGCAAAAGGTCTCTTCTTCTCCTTTGTGAAGTTCAACTACCTTCTTCACTTCCAAAGGGGAAGAATGTATCTCCATGAATGGCAGAGAGCTTCTCCCTCAAAACTAGATTTGCTTTCTACAGTAAAAAGTACCTGTGTTAATAGTGAAGCAGTGTTCTCTTCTGTACTGTCATGTATCAGCCATAGGCCAATTCATTGCTCAAGTGCAGCCATAGGCCAATTTGGAGCCTCTTCACTGGGACAAAATCAAAGCTCTGCACCTGATCGTTTGATGGTGTGGTACGAGATCAAGTTCATTTGAATAAGCAAGCAAGCAAGCTACATTTCTTTCATTTCTTACATGCTCTCCAACTTGATTGTATCAGTTAGAAGCCTCAGAAAAAAAAGAATTCAAACTCCTCATTGTAAATAGCTCTTAATCATCAAGCCAACATTTAAAACTCACTCCGAGTTAAAATCTTAATAATAGCTAAAAACCAAAACAAGCGCTTTGAGCACCAAACAACATACTTATCTTTAACTTTTTTTTGTCTATCTGGAACTTGGTGTATCATTTCAACACTTAAGCTGAGTTTAAAGAAATAACATGAATAGCTAATGTACATTTTTTGGGGTTATTTTTCTTCTTATTTTTTCACCTAAGAAAATTCAACCTTGGAAGTATAATAACACACGAATCAGGCTCATGGAATAGAATCGGAACAAAATTTTAATCCATAGCAAAAACATCAATACTGGCATTAAAAAAATCCGATGAAAAAATTCTAAAATAAAAATATAAAATGGCAAAAGAAAAGACGTGTGGTGTCTATGAGAAATCTTGAATGGCAGGTCTAAACTTGTTTTCATTGCTTACAAGTACAAAATCATAGGAAAGGAAATGCACAATTTTATTTTTTTTAAAAAAAAATGTACCACCGTGATTTGCCAAGGAACTTAACAGACGTTGTTACCTTTGTTTTAAGGCTTTACTCAGTTTCTTTTCGAGATGCTTCCCACAATTGTTGTTCGATATCCAGTTTCTTCAGTTCCGTTAAACCTCTCTCCACTGCAATAGAGTAATGTAAATCAAATTAAAAATAAAAAAATAAAAACTGATGGTAAATAGCACTTCAACCAAGCTAATGAAGTCTTAAGTTAGTAACTTAAATAATTCGCTATTTAACAACACCATCCAAGCACTGAAAACAGAAAAAATAGTCAGATTAACTTGTTTTCAGAAACAAACATGATCAGATATATTATTGATAAACAACAGAAAAAGAAAAATATTGTTCATATGCTAAAAAAAATGTAGTTACATAAGAAGATTAAAAGGATTCTATGTAATTTTAAACAAGGGACATGATTTTCAACCGACAGAAGAGTTGGCAAATAGAACAATAGACAGTTTGGGACGACAGCCAATCGATTTGAACCTGTGTGATTCCACATGGAATGCTGGGAAAATAAAATAAAGTAATTTTGCAGGAAATAAAATTTTGAGCGCTCTTATTTCGAGTCGAAGAACCTAGGCAAGACAATATATCTTAAAGAGAGAGGGTCCGCCTTTGTTTTAACTTTAAAATCTCTTATCCATAGAGGTGACTGGCGACTAACGATATTATGTCAGTGACAATGGTACCAAAAAAGGTATGTCTATCACCCAAAAGAGTGGTTCAACAACCGATACACTGGGTGTATCAAGAATTTTCAAGGATATAATTCACATTGTCATACCGATGGCCCACAGGCTCAAGCCGTCAACTTATCAATGAGCTAACTAACCGAGCTAATTAATATCATAAAAATTTTCCAACATCCATCGAAGTGGTGCGAACATACAGAAAGATAATTGATAGGTTCTAGAAAAACAAACTGAATCAGTACAAGGCAGGGACACTCAATTCAAAAGATCACAAGACAAAAATAATTTCCATAGTGAATTCAAAATTATTGGACGAATGGCTTGTAAAAATTGCAGGATTATAAAAATTGCATGCGCTAGTGATATTGCCACAACCAACACAATACATTCTCCAATAAATAGCTGACAATGATGGTCTATCAATGGAATTGCTAGAATGATGTTATGTAGAAAAGTAAGTGTAATTTACCATCGACAAAATCATGAGAAGTTGAAGATTGTCCAATGCGACCAAACCAAAATTGCAGCCGCTCATCAGCAATGTCTTCTTCTATACCGTGGGCTTTGGCTCTTCTCCAGAAATATATAAGCCAAGCCTAAAAGACCAAACCTTTTAGTAAATGAAAGATGACCATTTTAATATACTAGTTGAATTTGGCTCGCAACTTTCTTGAGGGGTCTAACATCAACTTGTCTAACATCAACTTTTTTGAAAAAGAAGTATTTAACATATACACTCTTACATATATGTATATTTATAAATTGGTCAATGACACTTCATATATGTTTAGAGGCTCCTGAGTCTAAAATCAAGGGGTCTATATCCCTCTTACATATATGAATGTAGAATCAAGAAAAATGACCGGACAATATATACCTCCTCCTAAGAAGTCTTCAATATTTCTTTGTTGGAAAAAAAGCAACGGAATTAAAAAGCTACCTCGACCTCGTTGTTGGTTCCTCCTACATGTAGGGGGGATATAGACCCCTTGATTTTAGAAGGCAACGGAATTAAAAAAGAAATGACCATGGAAGATATATTAAATGTCAACTTTGTTGACAAATGACCATGGAAGATATGCTACCTCGACCTCGTTGTTGGTTCCTTTGAAAAGTTGACATTTTTATTATTATTATTAAAAAGCAACTAGTCAACAAAGAAAGGATCAACCATTGACCCTAAACTCTAAACCCTAAACACAAAGGGTAACAATGTATGTTCATAAGGAAAAGCAATGCATCAAACATAATGCTCCATCTAACGATCTAGAAATCACCTGTTTGAATGTAACATCTTCTATCTCTTCTTGGCATAGTTCTGCAATAGCATAAACGATATGAGCATAATAATTGAAAGTAAGTCTAAGTGACATTACAAAATAGAACTTGTTATAGAAATAAACAAAATGGCTTCCGAAAGTAGCATCTAAGAAATTGGCATTACCAAATGACTCGATAAATTTTGGATCTCCAGGAACTTTAAAATCTGAAGAAACAAAAAGGCAATGAAGTAAATTGGCTTTTACTCTTATCTATTTTCCTCCTGATGTAAGATCAGTGTTTGGATTGGCTTTTAAAAAATAAAATAAAATAAACTTATAATGCAGTCTGTGTCGGATAGAAATAATGTTTTGCATCAGACAATATAGACATAAGCATATTTAGTGGATAAGTAGATAAACAAATGTCCATGATTGACAAAAACTGAGAATAAGTTGATCAAATAAAACAACAAAATGTAATGACAACTTTGTAAAATCATAGTTGAAATGGTCGATTTAAGAGAACTTTCCCACTAACTTCTTTGTTAGACTGTCACAACTCACCATCTAAGCTTAATCCCAAGTTAACAGTTGTTCATCCATCTAAGCTTGTGAAGCTTTTCAAGTAGCCACGACTCACCATATGAGACTAACTTGAGATGTTACAATCTCTCAAGCTTAAGACTTGACAGTTGGCATCTCATCAACACCCAAAGTTCAACTCATAACCCAATAACCGAGAATATTCCCAAGCAGTGGCATGTGATTTTCAATGGTGGATACACCATCATATAGGTAAACCTTTCCAACACCTCACTGTGATTAGGTGTGCTATCAAATGAAATGACCTGCTTAGATGACATAGCTGACTAATTAACTTGCTATATACCATTGACCCATAATGTTTAACTCCAAATTAACTATTAGTTCACAAGTCACAATGTGGGAATTAAACTAGGTTGTCATATCAGTTAAGAAAATAATTGAATTTTCTGTTAGTTCGAGTACCTGAAGAAAATTGACGAATAAAATTTGGTCGTCGGTGCTGAGATAATGCAAGGATGACTGCATCCTCCACCTTGAAATTAGTAATTACATATATCATTATATACTACAAACTGCTAAAAAACAAAGGTTACAAGCAGAAAGATATAAGATCTATTTGAAGTAATCAGAATGAACATCTACAAACTTAGAAGAAAACAAAGGCTGGGAAGGAAACATATTTAGCAGGAAAAGATAATAAAGTACCTTTAAAGATATTAATTCCCGAAGACCCTTCTCAACTGAAAGCATGCTCTCTATGTTGCCTTCTCCAGTAATATCATTTACCTCATGTACAAGGTTATTTCTTCTTTCAGATTCATGGTTCCCTATTCAATATTTAAATCTGAGAAATAATAAATAACAAATAGTGCTCATGCAAGAAGACTAATCGCATGGTCAGAGGATCTTGTTTGCAATAATCTTGCCTTGGTTATGTGATTTTTCCTTGGTCTTTTGACCAGCAGAAATGACAACCTCAAGAGGAAGAGGCGCTAACGAAGACCAATGCTCATGTTTTGTAACAGCAACCTCTGGATAGATTCCTAGAAATCACCAGGTAAACAATAAGATCAATGAATCAAGAAGTATTTCTTTGTACAATGAGACACAAACAGCTAATGCAAATTTGATGGGGGTGAGATTTTGTTAACTACTAATTTAATATCCTTAGACATATAAAGATTAATTTAATATCCTTTGTACAATGAGACACAAACAGTCAATCTCAACTCTATTTAAACAAGAGCACGTGCAACTTGAAAAATAAACATAAAGGACAAGAGGAAGGGATGACTAGGGGAGTAAAGGATGAGAGGGGAGGTTGTGTCACTAAGCTTAAACGAGGAAACCAGAGACAATAAATTCTAAACCTAATCAAGTACAAAAATTAAAAGTATTAGAACATGCTTTTTAAATGGAAAACAACAAGTTGCACCCACAACTATAGTACTATGACATCATAACTAATAGATAAATATCAAATGTGCAACTGAACCATGTATGGCATAGTATATATTCTCAAACATTTATAATAAAAAAATACAGAAACCCAATTACCATACTGAACTGCCAAACCCCAGTAGCGAGCAAGCCAGCACCTTTTCAAGACAACCTCTTCCTGCAAATATGGAAAAAGAATGTTGTCACAAACTATTTTTACAAACTCGCCATAAATGAACTCAAATGAAAAGAAATGAGACTTGTAGGTATAATGAAAAAAGTTGCCACTATTTAGCCAGGAGTGTTCACCATCTCCTCCTCAGATAAGATCATCCTCTGTGTCATTAGCTGAAGAGACTTTGCTTCTGATTCGACTTGCCTGAGCTGCTCTATTGCCACTGCAAGTTCTTCCTTAGCATACTGCTCTCAACACATAAGCAAAAAAAACAAAGAATTAGTAAAATCATTCAGTAGCTATATATCTACTAAAAGTGTATAGCGGGTAATAGCCATAGTAATAGCACCTCTACTTCTTTCCTGAGTGTTGTTATTTCTTCATCCTTCCCATCCCTAGTTCGTGTGGCATTTTCAAGAGCAGCCTGAGATGAAATAGATATTTCAAAGTGGCATATATTAACAGGATTATAGTGACCTATGTTGAGTAATCCACATGAAGTTTAATAAGTTTTGATGGTTTATATCATGTCAAAATTTCATCCTATGTAAAGGCAAAGTAGTCTTGGTTGTTTTCTAGTAAATCTTGACCTTTTCCTTCATTTTCTTAAGCATATATACAAGCAACCAACTGCAGCCACTATCAGATGCTCGACTTTTGGAGAACCAAGGATACAAACATAAAAACTTATGATTTTGCTCAGCATTTTCATCACTGTACTCTTTAGCAAAGGTGAACCTTTTGTGTTGAGAATCATATGTCAATATGCTAGGTAGAGTGACATCTGTCCATGAACTTAGCTTAACGTCAGCAATTTTGTACTATTTAAATAACCTTCAATTAGATCTCACAAATATAAGAGTATGTGAAGTTTTTAGATCATATAAAGTTCTGATCCAATAATCAGTGAAGTCAAGGCAACATGTTACCTCTCTTTGGCGAAGTGCTGCTTCCTTCCTGCACATAAATCAGCTAAAAAATCATAGTCTCAGCATAGAGACTTGGTTATGTTGCAAAGAAGTTTATAATTACCTGCTCAATAACCGGGCTTCCAAAGATACACCTTCTCCAAGGGCAGCAACCTGCATGGACGAGATGAAAAAGGAAATTCTCATTTTCAGATTTTGGAGTTTGATACTATGATTGCATACGAATAAAATTAACTTAGTATTCAACAACGATTCAAATCTTGAAAGTTGAAACTAGTCAATCACTAAATGCTGAGATAGTGGAATAAATGAGGTAGCACAAGATAACAGGCCCAATTCTTTGTGTAACAATTTAGAATCATGATGGATGATTAGGGCATGCATCTATTGCCGGAGAGATAATGATGCTAAGCAATAAGAAAACACCAACAACAAGTCAAAGCATGAATGTTCTTTTCCCATTAAAGAGAGACCCAGAGTAGAATATTCTGTGATACTATGAGGGGAAAAATGGAATTTAGTTTGCCTGCATCCTAGACTAACTCCATGTATGTTGATCAAATGTGATTAGCAGTCCACAAGATAAAAGACCTAGCAATTATAAAACTGCAATTAAGTCTAGGTATGATGGTTAAGCTTTTTTTGGTTTTCGCACTAAATGCTCTAAGTTCCTAATTCATTATCCTCTAAAAAAATCTATAAAATAAAAATAAAAACAAAAACAAGATAAATAAAAATACCAACTCAATGAATAACATTATAAATTCAAATAACATTGGCAATAAGGGGTCACTAAATGTGTTTTTTTAACCATTAAACAAATTTCATAGTGACCATCAAGTTAAGTTCAGGTTCAATAATGGTTTTCATTGCTTGGAATATTATGTGTGAATATATTGATTTGCTGCCCAGTACCCCTTGACAATAAGAATTTTTTAATCAAACGAAAGATGTGCACTTAACACATCACAATGGAATTACCCATTGGTCACCTTCATAAAAATGGCTTAATTTTCAAGGAAAAATTAAAATTGAAGAGATTGGCCTAACTTGTAGCAGAACAAGTCACCATTGCTCGAAAGAAGTATTTGTAGTAAGGTAGATTGTTGTAGCGTGGGAATAAATAATCTCACAAAGAAATACATGATTTCACACTGAGAAACAAAGAGGACTTGAATTTTATTAAATTGGGAGATAAATTAACAACAGAAGGGTTGGTGTCTCTTTTATAGGCCCTAATATTGACTTATTATCCAAAACATTAACCAAGAAACAGTATATCCCTTAATTACTCAGTAAACAAATAACTAATTCCTAAAATATATCCTGTTAATGTAAATTTTCCTACTTTATTTTTACTAGTTCAAATAAAATGTATAACTCTCAAAATAAAATAAAAAGAAATAAGCTTGTAGTATCTAAAACTTTTGATTTCAAATTGAAACTTTCTACTTGTAAACCACATGAAAATTTTAATTGAGTTAAATATGAATTAAGAATATCTTTTTCTGTTTTCATTTGCATGAACCTGTTATGAACTCATGTTAGGAAAGTGGTTTGCAAGGTGGTAATGCAATACTATTCATTCAACAAAAATTTCTGTACTTTTTGGGAACTTAATATTGCTTTTACTTATGAATACAGACAAAGGAAACTTGTTATTATAGTTAAGTAAGTTATAAAGAATTTTTTGTGTTTAGATAATTCTTAAATGGAGCATAGCTCATTCTGTTCTCCCTATATGATCTTCTCAAGAGTATTTTTATCTACTATTTTTTAAAAAAACAGTTTATACTCTTTCTGTTTAACTGCAGTGATCTTAAAGTGTCTTCCATCAACCTAATATAACCACTAACGATTACAAGGTTATATAGAAATCAAAGAAAACAGGGTATAATATCCTTCAGATGCCAACATGTACTCAAAATGTCTAACTATATACTAAGTTGTGGACAATAATTACAAAACCATTTCCCCAGCATAGGTTACTATTTTATTTCCTAATTATCATAATTCTTGGAGCATATAGGTAGATGGATTTAATACAAAAAGGTTCAATTCTTGCATGTCCAAATGATCTAAGAACAAGAAAACAAAGAAAGGTTAGAAATCAAAGCATTTCTAAGGAGTAAATGCAATTTAATATTTAGCTTGTCAAAAGGAAAGAAAAAATGTAACGAAAAAAATAAAATCAAACTATCCTGTTTCTCAAGCTCCTTTGCCCGGGCCTCAGCATTCTCACGTCTTTCTTCAGAAAGTCGTAACTAGATGAAAAGAGTCGATAGTTTAATGCCACAAAAGAAATATCAGACTTTTTCTACTGATGTAAAATAAGCATACCTTCTCAACAATATTCTCATTTTCTTCTTGTAACATATCTAGCTGCAGAATAAGTAAAGTCAGCCTCAATGATGCTTCTAAAATGCTTTGCTTTTCACTAGAAGAATTTACCATCACAATCCTTGATGATTGATTATGTCAAGGAAAAACATTATGGTTCACAAACAGTGTGTATTGGTTGATACCTCATCCTGTAGTACAGAAGTTTGTCGTTGAATTCCTGTTTCTCCCGAGTTAAGATGCTTCATATCTGATGGCAATCTGCAGCATATTTCAGACATATTTTGCATAATTTAGAACATGATGCAACTTAGGCACCTATACTTGAGACAACATAGACTTAGAGACAATTTGAATGTTTGGCATATGCAAGATATCAAAAAAATTCTCAAAAGAAGACAGAAAGTCACTAGATCACACAGGTCGTTATAGGGTTTAGTTACTTGCACATAAGCACTTGTTTTCTTTTCTTCTGGAAAATCTTTTAAAAAGGAAAAGAAATATGCCCCTGTATTTTCATTACCTTCCTTTATAGTGTATAATATTATACTTTTTCAAATGGGTGGGGGGGAGGGAGGGATTCCATCCTTCTCCCCTGATTTACTCTCCTCTCCTCTCTTTCCATCTCCTTTTGTAATAAGTTGCATGTCAAACCCAAAAGGCAGTTTGATTTGGAAAAAACAATTACATTGTCTAGTCTATCATAGAGAATAACATAGGATCTCCAACCAGCCACACAAACCAACAAATTACATAAAGAGACAGAATATTCAAGATTATGAACTGAAGTGACATCATAATCATCTGAGTTATATAGAATTACCATCAAATCTTAACAAGTTGAATTTTCTAGCTAGCAGAAACATGGTGCAAGGATTTATGGAATGACAAACAATAGCATATGCACCATAAATCAAGTAATGTAGGCACCTTTTTTCTCTCCGCCTGTCAACAGGAGGTTCAATTGGCGGAATAGGTGATGGGGTCATTAAGGTTGTTTGAATAGGAGGCACCAGGGGAATAGGACGAACAGAAATAGATGGTCTTCCAGCTGAAGAAGAACGAACCGAAGAAGTATTCTCTACAATGTTACGACCTAACTATTCAAAACAAAACAAATTTGAATTAGCTAGAACTCCTCAAGAAATTTTCAGTGTAGTGTTAAATTGAAACATCATCACTAATAGTAGATTAACTGTGAACTCAGTAGAAACTATTAAACAATACTTAAGAAGAAGAAAAAAATCAGATAATTTTAACTTACACAGTAGAACAATATGTGCTAAAAAAAGAAGATCCAGAATTTGAATAGGCTACTAAACAATGGAAATCAGATGAAAACTATAAACAATTTCCCATAAATAAAAAAAATGCCGAGCAGATTTCCTTGTTTAAATTATAAATCGTGGAGTTTGGATGGACTGACATAATAGAACAATAGATTTACCAATACTCGTAAATAATGCATTGCATACATTAGAAGAAATGCAGTTGCCCCATTGAAGAAAAACTGCGTTTGTTTATTAAGTTCAGTGGCGGCATACAAGAGAAAAGAATATTATTGGAGATAATCGTCACAACATGTATCCTTCTTCTATAGAATGTAGGTCAAGTCAGTCTAAATAGTTCCAATGATCAGATGAAAGGCCCGAAGGAATTTCTTTTTTCTATAAGCTAGGTTCATTTTAGTGAATCAAAAAGCTCACTTAGCATTCTCGTAATTACCGCAGGCGAAGGAGATCTATTTGCTCTCGTCATTAGAGAAGCCCCACCGACGGAGGCGGTCCCATTACTTCCGGCCGAAGGACGCGGGGCGCCATACCGGAACCCCACTCCGACGGAGGACGGGATCTCGTCATCCAGCTCCTCCTCCTCCGCGGCGGCGCTCTGCGAGGCCATGACCTGCGCGAGGCGCGCGGCGGCGGCCCTCGCCGCGACGTTCTGCGTCCTCCTAGCCCCGGTGAGGCCCGAGGCCGATGCCGAGCGGTGGTGCGCAGGTGACACTCCCGGGGAGGACGAGGCGGTGCTGTTCGAACCACCGCTTCGCTGCCGGCCGTGCAGGCTTCCCGCTCCCCGCCGCTCCATCGCCACCTCACGGTTCGTCGAGCCGCTTCTCCAACTACCTCTCCGAGGGCAGGAAGCGGAGTGTCGACTGGAGCAGTAAATGGAGCTTGAGCACTTCAGATCTCGCCCGACGCGAAGAAGCAGCCAGAGAGAGAGAGAGACGGAGTGCGATGTCTCTCTCTGTACTCTGCGCTGTCGTGGTGGATGTGGCTACTACCGGTGAGTATAAGACTGGAGTATTAGTCGATGAGATTAAATAAGTGAGTCCTCATGTAGTCTTGGTTGATCTTGTTAACCTTAGTTATGATTGGACAATAGATGGGGTAATTAAAAACTTGGCTAAGTTGACGACAGTTTTTTCAAAGGTCATGATTTCCTAAACTTTGTCTTTTATAAATAAATAATGGAGGCGACCATAATTATACTCGGCAAAAATCAGCAGGGCAAAATAGCATCATATTTTTATTTTTATATAAAAAAAAACGTGTCACAATTACTCAAAAAAAAAAAAAATCGAAACCATAGTGCGGCAGTTGTTTTTTTCAAATGATTAATTGGTATTCTTTCAAAAGTTAAATCTTAATTGCGGCATATGAAGATTTTTTTTTTTAATGGAACGATAACATTAAGACTAAGAGATTGCTCGGATAGATTTTTTTTAAATTTTTTTTTAATTTATTTTGATAATCGATAAAAAAAATTACGAGATTAAATTTATTATTTCAAAAAATAATCAGTTCAAAAAGCTATATACCTAAATTATAAAAAAATATTTAATTATTTTTTATTATATTATTCTCATTATTATCTCTCACTTATATTTTTCGTTTAAATTTTGGACCAAGTGTATTATAGTAGTTACGAACTTTTTATTATCACAATCGTAGCTACTATAATTTTATAGTAGCCAACGGGTATGTAGCAGTTATGAAACTATAACTACTACAATATGAATGTTAGATAAACTTGAAGAAATCATAATTTTTTATTTGAATTAAATCACGACGAAATGCACAATATATTAAATGAAAGTTCGCTATATTTGTTATCGGGTGTAACCTATAACGGATCAATCTCAAATCCAAAAAATATTATTTAAAATTTTTAATAGGCTCCGAATAATTTTAATCCTCAGTTATTTTTTTATTTTATAATAGTTATAAAATCACACTTCTATAACTATAAATTATAATTATTATAATTATAAAAATTATAAAATCATAATTACTATAATATATATATAACAGCTATAATTTTAGAATTATTGTAAATCATGACGCATCTAATTTATTTAGAGAATTTAAACTAAAAATAGAAGTAGGATAATAAGTAGAATAATATTAGAGAATAATGATATTATTTTACATGAGATATGGGATGTGACGTCTTGATAAAAATTTAAAATGGGGTGCTAGTTTTGAAAAAACAAGGACGTCTGTTTTTATGTTTGCCCATTATATACATTTAAAAAAAAACAATATCCTAATATTTTTTATTTACAAATATCTTTAGAATTATTCTAACGTTGTTATAGAAAAGTTCCTGCAACTTGATAAAAGTAATTATTTTTTTAATTCAATTTAATAAAAAAAATTATATATAAATGATTTTTATATAAAAATAGCTATCAATTTAGTTAAAATTACTTTAATATGATTAAAATCATTTAATACTATTTGTAACAACTATAGCAAGAAGGATATCTTTGAGGCAAAAGATACAGTCCTGGATCGAAGCTGCAGATGCATGCCAATTGCCAATGCCATTGTTTGATCAAATGTTATTTAGTTACAAACATTCTGATGAGAAAGACAGCAACAACTTGCTCCCCTTCTCATCAGACCAACTGATACGAAAGGCTGAACTATAACTTTCCGTTTTACTGATCACTGTCTGAATTAGTAAATTAACATTCGTGATTTATTTTTTCCGTATTGATCTTGAGACGGGCTGACGAGAGCACTGGAAACGAGTGTTTCATCTTTTGTCACCATGAACTACAACTTTCCTCAACTGCAAACTGAGCAATTTACACTGCAAGCTAAAGCAAATGACATTACAATTATTTCACAAATTACTAATGCTACATTGTACATTTAATGCCATCTATCAATTGTTAATCTACGATAACTGTCGAAGGGAGGAGAACTCCAGGTGCATTCTTCTCTGCGAGCACATCGTCACAAGCAAGTTTTAGAATGCTGTTATTTGAGAGCTTGTACCTGCACCTTGCCTCGGTGAAACTCTTGCCAAGGACCTTATTGAACCAATAATCCAAAGCTCCTCTGGTTTCTAATAGCCATGCTGCTGCGAGCAACTCCTCCATAACTTTGGGATCTATCTCCAACGAGCAACCTGGACCTACAGTACTGTGGAAGGTCTTGCTCACGTTCTGCAACATGATTTCAGCAAGGGCATCAAAATCAAAAGGCTTGAAATCCACCACCCGATCGACTCTATTAAATAAGCCTTCCATCCATGCATTTGAAATTTCGAAGTTAGGGAGCTCTTCATGACCGGTGGAGTTGCTGCCATCATGGGCTTCAAGCTCTTCTACTGGAACATTCAAGTCTAAGAACATCTTTGCAGTTTTGTGTGCCCTTTTAGCAGACAGCAAAGTTCCATTTTCGCAGCCATCAGACATATCGAGCTTGCGCTTGCTCAAGAAAATGGAGGGTGAATATAGGCATAGTCTATCATTCCTCGGTTTTGGAGTAGTTGCCAATGAGACATTAGATTTTGGGATGCAAATAGACTCTGGAGCAGATTGCAAGATGATCTTCATTTGCCAGCCCCGAGCATCTAAAATAGTCTCCTCAGAAAAAATAGGGTAGTCTTTCCTCTCAGAGAAAGTCTGACCTTGAGTTGATGAAGCAGCCAAGACAAATAGGGAATTATTTACACTAAATTGCCTGCCATGTGAATCAGGAAATTTGCCGGTATTGATAGCTTGGTACAAGCTGTTCTGAACAACCAAATCAGCTCTCTCTACATTCTCAAGGAATATAACAGACAGTGGTTTGCGACATAACTCTTGAGCAATATGATCTACGCTCATTTTCCCTCTAAAATGGACTCCATTTCCATCGACATTCTGTCGGGCACAAATGGTTTTGGGACAAGGAAAAATATCCTGGCAACTCAGGTCAATGCACACAAAATTTTCTTTGCTTCCATAAATCATTTCTGCAAGAGCAAGTGCCATTTTCCTCTTTCCAATCTTATCCGGACCACCAAAAATGAGCCAAATATCCCCTCTCAGGATTCCTCTACGGCGTCTTTCACCAGATTTACAATCAATTATAGCTTGACTAACAGCACTAATTGCTTCTTCTTGTCGGCCAAGTTTATTCATGAGCCTAGTACAAAATGATTTATAATTACCAATATCGATTGTCTGTCCTGTAGCAAGCGAGGCAAGTGAAGGTTTATCATCCATAGAAGTACAACCACTTGAGATATGTGAGAATGATGGAGTTACAATAAGTGGAGTACTCTTTGATTCGAAATCTTGATGGCCATTTCCTTGGACTATATCAACTTTCATTGTTGGCAAAGAACTGGAGAACTCCTCAACATGAACTTCTTGCATTTGTAAACCTCGGTCATTGCCTTTGACCATATGAAGCTTCTTTGGTGGCCAAGAAGCAGAGAACTCTTTGGAATGATCTTTTTGCAGTTGCAAATCAGGACTTTCCATGTTGTAAATAGGCTCGTGAGGAGTCCCCAATACCAAATCTGTAATAATTGATGTCACAGAGGAAGGTGAAGCATGACCATCAACTTGGTGAGATAGGAAATTCTCTCTCTGGAATTGTTCAATTTCTGGAAACCTGATCTGTAGCCTAGACAAGTCCTTATTTCCCAGTTCCTCGCGTGAAGGCATTGACAAACTCTTACTTCCTATGGAAGTATTTTGTGTACATGCAGAAATAGGATTTGAATCAATCCCTCTTTCAGTTTCAGCATCATCAAGAATTTCTGTATTTTGAGCATAGGCCTTCTTCGTATTAGGAATACTAGCAGAACAAAGAAGAACACCACAAACTTCTTTATTGGTTTTCTGGCAATCAGAATTGGCGCATTGGCAATTGTCATTCGAATTCCTTTGAAGATCAAGAGATTTAACCCCCGAAAGCGTCTTATCTTCTTTAGTCTGCATTGAAGGAAATTCATGACTTCTTTCCAGATACGAAACTTGTAAACTGGAATCTAATGATGGTTGATAGTTCAATTACAAAACTTGTGAATCATTTTAAAAGGTAATTCGAGGAAGTTATTTAGATCCACAGCTATAAGAATCAAAATATATATAACTACTAGAAGACACACCTTTGCTCCGTCGTGTTCGTCATGCAAGCTAACCATATTAGTTTTGCGTAGCCAAAAAGGCATGTTTGCATTTTCATGACGGCCAACTGAAGCTGAATGATCCTTAATATTGACAGCAGCTTCTTGCTTGTATTTGTCATTACAATGGTCGTAGCGGAACATTGATGGATACACATTGCTAAACAGGGTTTTCGACTCACATGCTGTGGGGAAAAACCCTCCAAATGGAACAAATGACTCCATCAAGCTGTAACATGATTGAGATTCCAATACTTAGATTTTTAGAAATTAAAGCATGCACATTCGATTAAAAGGCACTACTGATGACCTGTCTTCTATAGGCCAAAATCTAATAAAAAATAACATTAAATTAATATCATACAAATGAACAAACATAGCTCAATATGACGCTAGTGAAATTGTAGAAAGGAAATGTTTTAGTATCACATACTAACTAGGAGCATAGCCAATACCGTCATTTGATGCAAACTGGCAGAACCATAAAAGGTAGATGCAAAAGAAATAGCATAGTGATATGATCCAGTGGAATTTACGATCCTAGATAACAGGGTTTAGTATAACTTGTACCGAGGTAGTAAGTAAATACCCATTAAGAAGACAGACATAGAAGCCTACAACTGCAAATGACTGTCTTTCTTTAGGCTATTCTTCAGAAGATGAGATCAGCAATTACAAAAAATAATTTAACAAAACTTGACAATCCACTGATTTTGCAAATTCAATTGTCAGTATATAGAGATGCTAGTAGTCACTTTGAGTATAACCTAAAATTTGGTAGTAACAGAAAGAACTTCTCTGAAAAAATATCATTGAACCAAAAAAAGTCAAAAACATATTAGAGATAGTAATCCCGCTTAAGTGTCTCTATGCAGTTGTATCTCAAATTATACATATAGGAACTGTAAGATCTTGTCATTACGACAAAGATTTATATATTTCTACCACCATGTGCAACCAAATAAGAATAAAGTTGCAAGTGTTGCTCCTTTAAACTCCATACTAGAAAATTTTTTAGACACAAGTTTCTTTATTTTTCCTCCCTAAAGATACCACTACCTGTTTTCTAGCTCCAAATATCTATCACCCGAAGCGAATTAATTGCAAATATAACAACAATAAGAGGAAAGTGGCAGTACTTATGAGCTAAAAGGCTTTTCCCCGTTGTATCTTAACTTCGCTATCCATCCATGATTCCTTTATGTGTTTCTAGAGTACTAGTAAATATAAGTTTATGGAGAAGATACCGAAGACAGTTAATTTTACATTTGGAAATTTGTATGTCATGGAAATTTTTGTTCTTTGTCTTGCTATCCACTTACTCAAAAACTTCCAAGGTAATCAAGATTCAAGAATCTATTGTCAATGATGCTAACACAGCTAATCAAGAAGAAGAAGAGTGGTTGATGATGTAAGTTTAGTTTCAAACTGAAAAGAAGAGTCAGCTGAAATATATAGAATAGATTTAGCACCATAACTACCTAAAAGGAGCAGTAACTGAAACATAGAGTTGGGGAAGTTATTGATACACCCACCTTGGAGATCTGGGCATGCATCCACCCAACGAAGTGATCGACGAAGTGATTGGCAACAACTGCAAATCCCAATCTTTATCAAGCATCGGATGCTTGGACAAGAACTTCATGTAAGTTTCATATGTTGATGACCATCCCATCAACCATAATCTTCTATGGTAGACCTCCAGCAGTCTTGTAAGCTCAGAGACCAAATAGCTTTCCTGCTCATCGCATTTAACACTTCCTTCCACCATTCTATTCAAATCACCAATATTGAGGACCACTCCTGAAGATTCTGCTTTCTTTTCCAGTTCCTCCATCAGAGTGGAAATTTCCAGGCTTCCAAGTTCGGCCACCTCTTTTTCAATGCTAATGAACTCTACTCCATGGAGCTCCGGCGGCAGAACTGCCCAATTCTTTTGCTCGACGGCCTGGGCAAACTCTCGAGCTGCCTCGCCGGCGCCCACTCCTACCAACATCGGGTTCCGACAGCTTTTCTTGCGGGCAAGGATTTCCCCTATCCTTCGGCAGTTCTCCTCGCCGCTGTCGGAGCAGAGATCCCCAGCCGCCGCTGTGGAGAAGGGGAAAAAGAGTTCTTTGGAGGTGAGCGCCGTCTCGAATCCATCTCCGGAGGAGAAATTACATAAGAACAGCGGAGGGCATCTGGGGGCGCGGGGGAAGTGGAGGATGGGCGGCGGAGGGCGGAGGATGGCGAGCTTGATGTCCATGCTGCGGAAGCCAGCGTCGCAGAACACCCTGCTGACCACGGGATCGTCTAAGATCGCGAGCACCAGCTGCTGCAGCTCCACCTTCACCCCGGAGAAGGACGCGGCGCCCCCAGCAGCTGCAGCGGTCTGCTGCTGCTGGTACAGGTGGAACGTATCCGGATTCCGCCGCTGGTTCGCCTGCGACCGCTTGATCGCTGCCATCAGCGAGTTCGACACCGGGGGATCATCACTCCCCTCCGCCGCCTGCCGATTCGACGACGGCAGCCGGTCGAGCGCCACCCCGAAGCAGAGCTCCAGCGCCTTGAACTGCAACCTGGCCGAGTACTCCGAGCTCCGCGCGCGCGACAGCGCGTCGCGGAGAATCGAACACGTACCAGAAGAACCGCCCCCTCCTCTTCCTCCAGAAGAAGAAGAAGAGATGATAAGCGCGTAAACGACATGGAGGGAGGTAGTCTGGGTGTGCGCGCGGCGGCGGGCGACTCCCACAGCGTCGTCCAGCGCGGCGGCGGTCTCGTCCGCGAGGCACGCCCGCGCGTTCCTAACCGGCGTCGGCATCCCGGCCGCTGCCAAGGACCATATACTAGTCAAACACCGAAGCCTGAATTAAAAAAAAAAAAAATCGCCTTTTTGCCAATATTAAATTCTGCAGAGACTCAAACCGTACAACAATTAACAAACAGCTCAAATTCCAACGGAAAGCAAGCAAAAGACGGGAGACAGGAGGAAGAAGACGAGGAGAAAGAGAGAGAGAGCAGTTAAGAAATATAGGTTCAGTGAGGCACTATGTCAAACATTTGGCATGGTACTGCCGCTGCGGGCTCTGCAATTTACTTATGGCAGAGGCAGATGCCGAAAGGGAGAGAAAAGGAGAGATTTTTGAGTGGCAGGAGGAGCACAAATGCAGGCGGACCCACGCGTCGTCTCTCTCTCTCTCTCTCACGCTCGCCATGGCTGATGGCACAGTAGGGAAAAGGAAGGAATCTGCATCCGTCGATTGACGTATCTATCTATCCATCCATGGCTGTTGCCGTTTTCTTTTTGCGCTACTGTGGAGTTGGACCAGTGGGCGGGTGCCGAAGGGGGCGGCGGATGGGCCACTTGGAGGCTGGTGGAGGAGGAGCTGGTAGTGGGGCTCACCGGGGGACGCGGGGAGTTACCTGGGTATATCGCAACGTGTCCGTCCACTCACATCCAACGTGTCCGTTTATGATTGGTGGATCCTACATCGGTGAATTTTAGGTAACGAATTTTCTTGACACTTTTTTTTAAAAAAAAAATTGGTGTGATTTAAAAGGCACGAATATTAGTTAAACAAAGAATAATGTGCACATTACGGATAAAATAAATTATCTTTTTTTTATATAATTTAAGAATGAATTACGAAAGATGTTTAGGATGAATGTAAATATATAATCATCTTTTGTTATAAAAAATACAAAAAAAAAATGTAATTCATTAATTATTGTGGAGAAAACTATTTCTACATATGTAAATATAGTTCAACTTCTTGGAATTGCATTAGCTACTAGGTGAATGCAAACATACTTCGTAAGTACTTATCTCGATTGAGAGAGGCAATAGGGTTTCATCTCTAGCAATAGAGGTGGTCGCACTTATCGGTGTCATCTTTGATATCATAAAATTCCATAAAAGTATGGCGTGTGAACGAGGGGGCGAGCTTGGTTGACATGAGACACAACATTCACTTTCTCACTTTTCATAATACTAAAGATCGAGTTAACTTTATTCGAAGAAAAGAGAGCGAAGTAAATTAAATGTATTTACAAATGATCTCCTTCCTTTTCTATCTAAATAACATCAAATTTTTCATAACATTCTCTATTTCTTCACGGAAAAGAGATGCCCATTAGATAGCGATTTTATCTCCCCCAAAAAAATATCTCAAAACATAAAAGAAAAATCCCCTTGAGCCTTTTAAAATTTTGAAACTACCTTGTCACCCCCATCAATTCAAGCACATAACTTTCTCGATATTTTTGTTCAAATATAATATTTGAGGCAAAACTAGAAGTTTGCTTTTGATACCACACAACAATTATATATTTTCTTCCAAAACCCCAAAAGTTGAGAGAAAGGGAATAAGAAGAAGCTTGACCTTTTCTCCACCACCACACAAATGCCCCTTCACATCCTCACAACCCAAAAGCCCTTGAAATGGACTTGGGGACCTACCCCACCACTAGCATTATTTCGGTCCCTCGCTCTCAAATCTCATTACTTTTCTATGCTCCTCTGGCCTACTTGTCTATCGGGACATTGACACCTTCACGATAATTGAGTAACTAATTGTACAAGGCAAGAAGAAGGTCAAAAGGGAAAAGGAAGATGGGCGGGGCAAGTGAATCCATCGTGCCCTCCTCTCGTTGTTTTCGAACTATTTGCATTCCTTCCATTATTAGGGACACATGAGCACATTCCCTTCTTCTTCTTCTTTTTTCAACTTGTCATGATGAAACCCTTTCTCGCCTCACTCACCAAGTCACCATCCACCAATATGAAAAACAGAAACTATAAATATGGAAGTTTGTGTGTGTTTACTTTGAAGTAAAAATATTTGTTGGAACAGTGTCTAGCTAGGGTTTCTGTTTGTTGTCAAGAAGAAAGAAAGGGATTTGAAAAAGGTTTACTCTTTGCAAAATGAATGAATGGATGGATAAATCAGGAGAGGTAGGGAAAATCTGGTAGGCATGCATGTTGCAACATTATTTGGGTTCTGTGCACGGACGGAGCCATGATTTCATATTGGGAGACGAAAAGTATAGTGTGGCAAAAAGGCGAAACGGTAGTCTCCAGCATCTCCGTCAATTTATCCCAGGACCAATACGAAGGAGATAAATTACGGGGACTAATCTAACTAGCCCGAACAGTGACCAGTACATGAGAGAGATCATATCGTGTCCTTCATTCGTCTTTTATTTTTATATTTTTACATTTTTTATATTAAAAAATTGAGGGGGACAACCGCGCTACCATCGCCTTCTTCGTCCTCAACTCCGTCTCTAGTTATACTTTTAATGGCCTTTAAATATTATTTATTAAGATTTAGGGTTTAAATAAATGATTTTTTTTAAATGTATTATATCAAAATTATTATATTTAAAACATATAAAAATCAAAGTAATATAAAGTCTGTGTAATATGACAATACTCCGAGGAATAATAAAAGAATCAAAGTTATTTTAGATTGGATGAATATTTTAATTGTTAATTTCTAAATGTACATATAATTTATATTCTAAATTTATCAAATAGATGAATTAGGAGAAAGATTATTCGCTCCTAACACAATGATATAACAATAGAATATCTTTTTAGTTTTTCAAATATTTAAAGAACGAGTGATAGTTTCAGTGAATTAATGAATAAATTTTTCTTAATAGACAGTTGACCTAAAAACATTAAACTGATGGAATATTTGTTACGAGTACTTCTTGATTTATTTTAATGGCCGGTGGAAAAAATTTATAGGACCTGATCGATCATCTTTAGGATTAATCGACGTAAGTTAATAATATATTTTTAAATTAGGTTTTAAAAATAATAAAGTAATGTCAAATTGTTTTTAAAATCATTAAAAATCAAAGTGATATAATAAGTTTAGGAGTAAACAATTTATTTTTTTATTTTTTTAAAAAAAGTGAAATTAAAATTAAAATAATATGATAATTTTAATCTAAATTTGTCTTTTAGGAGTATTAAGAGCCAAGAGCATCTAGCCAAAAGGGGTTAGTGAGACTTTTAAACAGAATGTTCCTTACGTAAGCTTTAACTAACACTAAAAATGTCCTAAAAAAAAATCTATTGGTGAAAAATGATTTGTTGTTTTTCTTGGATATTTTTTTTTTAGGGAGGAGGATCTTTCAACTCCATCACAATTTCAACAAGATCCGTGACAGCCAAGCAATCCTTTTTATGTTGCGACCACTGAATGGCATCTATAGACCAAGATCCGAAAAAGATCCAACAATAATACTCATAATATATTATTTTTCTCCATAATTATTTCAATAGATTCGATTCATCATGCATCACTATATCTATCTATTTTCGCCTTTACCCAAGTCCTACTTGTCCCCTCTTGTTGGCCAAACATGGTCCCCCATGGTGAGAGCACAATTATAAATCTCGTGGACGATATCTTTCTATGTGAAGATCGATTAAATGCATCTTTCGTTTGGATGAGAAATGATCAGATCATATTAGATTTATTATATATAATTTTATAAGAGATTTTTTTCACAATTTGAATAAGTGATCTTAATGTCATATGATAATAATTTTATCATTGTACCAAAATTCATTATTAAGATAGATAATGATATAGAATTAGCATTTTACTCATCATATAAAATATTAGATCATACTTAATACTTAAAAGGAGATGACAAATCGAAGATGAAAAAGAATCACTCGACTTATTATAATTCAACCAACCAATGGAATGAAATTTATCCTTTGACTTTTTCACTTTCATTTAATTTTCTCCTACCTAACACATGTCCCCTTTCATTAGCTTAGCCCCCTTTAACAAGGGATTAATTATTCTTCACTATTAATTATATTATTCTTGAGTGTCTTCATCTTGCACTTTTTGGTGAATTAAATTAGTGATTAATAAAGCAAATGACATTCACTCAAAGTCAACGCAAATGAAATTAATGCATTTGTATGCTTAGAAGAATTGAAAAGCACGAAAGGAATCCATTTGCCTTTCTCTTTGTGGGGATTCCATTTGGACTTGGCGTGCATAAAGGCATAAGCATAGAAAGGTGAGACCATTGTCGACACGCCTTTGCTAAATGTTTCTTTCATCTCCACTATGATTCGACCTAGTGGCTCAGATGAGTCGAGTTGACCAAAGATGTAATTCATCTCAATTCAAGCGAATAAGGTCAAAAATATTAAGAAAACTTTTACATTAAAAGAGAAGTACATCTCGAGATGTTAAACTTACAAAAGTGCAAATCTATTCATTATCTCCAAGTGGAGTGATCCAAGGGATTCCTCTCCTCTCCGTCGTAGATTTGTGTAATCAGTGGGCATGTGTTGAAGATATCGCGATGGAGGATCACTTTAGAGTGAAATATAGTGAAGGGTATACCTCCGAGGTGATGATTATTGGGTTCGACCCAGTATTGGGCCAACAATACAGTACTTGATCTAGCTAGCCCAATTGAGCTAAGTAAACCTTCAACATTATGATTGTTGAAAACTCAAGACAAGTGTGAACCCATAGAGTATTCTAGAGCATAAGAGTTATATTGTGGGATACATTTGGAAGCTATGAGAGATCAAAAGGCTTATAGAGGAGCCTTTACTTTTGTAAGAGAGTTTATTAGGGTATGTACATGTTTATACTGTAGAAACATTTCTCAATTTGTAGACATTAGATTTAGATATACAAGTGCATAATTTGAAACAACAAGATTTAGTAAACCTTTTTAATAGATCTTTAAAAGGACAAGTTAGATTTGAGATTGCAAAAGGTCTAGACTATCTTGCCACAATCTTGGTGCTTCCCTTCCCTTGTTTGTGTATCAAACCACACACCTTTGCATGCATGGTTTAATCATTATTTACCAAAATTTTCTCCATTTCCATCACTACCACCAGGGTGACAATATCTTATTAGTGCTCTTTTGATTTCAACTTCTTCTAATATATTTCTAACCAAAATCTAAGATTCAAGGGAAGCATCATAGGGCCAAGACAGTGTTCTCCCATCATGTGATGAGAATATGCTAAGCCATCATTCTCTCTGTGTAATATCTATGCTCCACTGCATATAGTACAAACCCTAGATTCCACCATTTTTGTCACCTCAACAACCACGCAGCTCTGACCAAGGGCAAATGGAAAGCCTCCAAGGATGCCATTTCAAAGGCTTTGTAATTTGCATGGGAGACCAAGTGCTGAAGCCTTTTATTGATTTGACAGCACACCACTCCATTGTTTCTGAACCTGATGGCTCCTGATTTGGTTGGATCATTGAAGACCTTTATATCGATAGAACCTGATTGAATCATTGATATCTGGTCCAAAATTCCTGCATAGCCTTTTGCTTCCTTGTAAAGCGCTCTCTCTCTCTCTCTCTCTATCTGGCCATCACTTTCCTTCATGGTTTCAACTTTGCACAGGGTGTGGTCTGGGCCATTTTGAGGGCATGCAGCAGCTTTCCCTGCATGCAGCAGCTTAGTATCTACAGCCATAATGTTCATATGCATGTAAGTAATAACAATTCAACAAGTTGAATCCAGAATGGTTTTAAAGGCATCATTGTTTGTGGCTGGTGGGGAATTGAAAATTTTAGTAGAGGAAATGGAGGAGGAGATCTATTAGTGGTGCTCGATGGATCTTAATTATTACATTGTTTAGCTGTATTTTAACTTTTGTGAGGAAGTGGAGGAGGAAGTGGAGATAGCTCATGTCTCTCTTTTTGTTGAATGGGAGACAAGTGTCTGTGATTCTTGTTGGACTGCATCCAGGATATTGCAACTTTGGCTGGGATCAAAATATTTTGATTCGTCATAATTGATTGAATCACTACAAAATAGTCTGCCTGCCTTCAGAATGACCATGGGATAGATAATTATCAATAATTGAAACTTAAGCTGCTGTGAGAAAACCTTCTGGAAGCTTCTGATGAGAGATGGGCTCATGGGTGCAACCACCAGTATGTGAACACATTAGTATTTGTAAGAGTTTCGAGCCAACCTGGTTTAATATAATCCTGCAAGAACAAAGTAGCTGAAAAGCTAAAAAATACTAATATTGTTTCTTTTGCTGCATGTCAAAAGGAAGCTCAAATTTTGAGGGAAAAGCTAAAACGAAGCACCATTCGTGCTTAAATCACACGAAGAGGGACTTGTCCTCTGTTGGATTGATCTGGATATAATTCTAGTTGCCTCTGCGGGCGTAGCCGAGTAAGTACTCGGATGGTAAAATTACGTCACACGGGATATAATTCTAGTTGCACAATGATGCTATGGATGGTATTAACTTCGTTAGAAGCATAGACCAAACAAATAATAATAGTGATGAATTCAGAAATAAAAGATAGACGACATGTTTCTCTAAAGAGCCATGAAGATTCATCAGAATTCTATGCAAGAATAGATTGACAATCAGCTGACTGGTACATGAATCCTATCACGCAACTGCCAGTCAAATGTAACCTTCCTACTGAGTGAAATATAGATGCATCAGAATTCTGAGGTTATTGTAATAGTCCTATGCAGAACATCAATTCATCGACTTGCAAAATAAAGTATGCACTCCAAACAAAAAAAGTACGTGACAGAATCAACAATGAGTCGTTTCATGATTAACACAACTAGTGTTTCAAGCTTAGTAAGTCTTGAACTCAACTACCGGAAATAGATTGATACTAGCGGGATGTCTACGTCACTTCCATCCTCTTCATCTTCACATGCCACCACGACATCCACATGTCGCCTATATGGAGGCACTTCAAACTTAGCAATTTCCTTCACAAGTTCAACAATCTTCCGATCCATTCGATCCCTGTGCTTGGGAAACATGCTATTGTATAGTAATGAAGTGCCGCAGGAAATGCTGTAAGCACTTAATCCCTTCTCCTTGAGCCACTGGAGCAGCTCCCTTAGGGTGAGGTCACCATCAACGGTCCAGCGATCCCAAACTGTCCAGCTCATATCTCGGTGTTTAATGGTCTTTGGAGGGACTGGCTCAGCCATGGAGAACAGAGGGAGAGCGAGGTTGGCAAATGTATTCCGATAGTCCTCCAACTTGTGTCCGCCAGCTAAGACTTTGTAAAGCTCCAGGCACACAAGGCCAGTGGCCATAGCCGTTGATGTAGCAATCGCTGGGATGATCCTCCCCGCAATAAATTTGGCCTTCAGCTTATCAACTTCTGGAATGCTGTAATTTCTTGCACGCATGTTTGCGAGCCCAGCAATGAAATCCATATGGTAGTTTGTGTCATCATCCTGTACATTTCAAGTAAAAATAATAATATACCAAAGCAAACACACAACCTGACATATATGTTTATGTAAAGTCATGGAAATAAAGCAGCAAACTAGAACAAGAGGTAAACATGCCAATGAAATTCATGAATTTCCGAGGACGAGTTTACTAAATAAGAATCATTGATCATGAGAACTAAAAATAAGTATCACAAAAGAAACGATCACAGAAAACTGGAGAGGCATGATACAACATTAGTTTGTAATTAAAATCAAGAGAGAATAATAAACAGTGGGCAAAGCAATTAGTTTTTTGCTGTAGTAAAACAAACATGAAAAGGCTGCAAGTTACGGATAAATTAATCACATGATGAAAATCTCAGTGGTAGAGAAAATTACAAAAATCTTAAAATAAAATTTAAAGATGACAATGAGAGAATGAGGATCAACCTTCTCAAATTGAATTGGGTTCATACGAAATCCTGGGGGCAACTTCTTAGCACACTCTTCCAGCTTCTCAATAAGGTCATCAATCACAGCTGCATCATCAACAGAAGCAGTAGACAAGCTAGTGGCCTTGTCATCTGTTACAATGTTAACACCTGCTTTGGGCTGGAAATCAGCAACTATTACGTCATCAACAACAGCAGCTAATTTCTTGGGATCTTTAGCCCATTCAGGAATGGGAATTCCAAATGTCTCAGCTCTAAGAAAAGCAGCAGCCATAATAAACTGAAGGTAGCTAGGGTCACTAGATGATAATTTCAAGGGTCGTGGAAAACGTTTAGGTGCAGACCAGAAAGGTGCACCTGTGCTGGTGGCTGCATCCTCAGGGAAAGTGAATGTTAATTGCTTCACACGGTCGGAGAAGTAATCTTCAAACCTAAGAGTACAAAGATGAAAAAAGTAATGAAGATAAACAAACAAGGTTGTGTAAAGATTTTCTTTGACAATTTATATTATATATATAAAGAAAGAAAGAATATCTAAGCAAATCAAGGAATGTCAAATTCCTAAATCTACCTGAATGTGTAACTGTGTACCGACAAATGTTCCAACATGTTAAACTACGACAGTGAAAAGACCAACTTAGAGATTTCAGTTGACAACCCAACACATGCTAATGATTCCTTGAATTTTTTAGTCATTTGGAAAATAAATATATGGATTACTTATGCAAAATAGAAAGATGTAAAATGGCAAAATGAGTAGCATGCCTAAGGTGACTATCAATAAGATTCCAAAGTCAGAAAAACACTAGGATGCCCTTCAAATAATAAATGAGTTCTACGCAATGCTCGTATCTTCACCATAATACAAGAGAAAACTTGAGAAGATAAAAGCAAAGAACAATAATAATCAACTGGATATGTAGAAAAAAATGGAAAATGCATTATATTAACAATTCACCTGGGATTTTCACATATAAGCATCTAAGTATTCTATGTCAAAAAGAGAATTAGAAATTCTTCTATGTTATCCCATATCAAGAATAAGAATTAAAAATTCACCTCAGCCGTGCCCATTTGACACAATCCTGAAATGTCTCACATCTTTCCTTCTCAAGACATTCAAG
Source organism: Hedychium gardnerianum (assembly GCA_038050645.1). NCBI lineage: Eukaryota > Viridiplantae > Streptophyta > Magnoliopsida > Zingiberales > Zingiberaceae > Hedychium > Hedychium gardnerianum. The sequence goes on from JBBUKS010423372.1 coordinate 27,487, forward strand.
AACATGTTCAAGAAGATCTCTAGCTTGTGCATCACCTGCGTTTCTCATAGCAGTAGCATATCCACCTGGATTAGAAAGGAATGTGTTTACTTCATTGGGTGTTTTCTCAAGCAAACCCTCAAACTCAGACCGGGCCCATGTCAAACAGTGATCAATATTATGAGGAAATGAGTGAACTGTGCACATAGGTGCCTGTTTCTCAGGTGGATCTCTGGAGGCTCCATAATTCTCAGTTAAATGAGGAATTACCATCTGTGTATTACACTTTGCACCTAGAGTTCCAGATTCTAGAAGTGGCTTCTGGAAGTACAAGCACCGACCATCAATGTACATTCTGGCAGTTACATTGTCGAGTGCATTAATAACTACATCTAAGCTCTCCCAAAATACATCATCAAACACATTTTCAGTCTCTGGGCTTGCTCGGTTCTGAAGAGCCTCAATATGGAGAGATGGGTTTATTGACATTGCAGCAGCAGCAGCTACTGTTGATTTGGCTTGCCCAATATTCCAGTCTCTGAAGAGAAATTGGCGACTAAGATTACTTTTTTCAATGACATCATCATCAGTGATTATCAGCTTCCCTTTTGGGCTGCAGCAAACTCCCATTAATGCTAGGTTCTTCAAGAACTCACAACCTAGGGCACCAGACCCTACAACAAAAGTTTTGGCCTCTTCCAGTTTCTTTTGCAGCCTGGATCCAAATACAGAAATCTGGGCATCGTATCTACAATTAATTGGTTTTAAGTCACTTGGCTCCAATGGCTCAACAGGTAGGGATTCAAGTGAATCAAAGTAAAAGAACTGCCAAAATTTTCAAAGATAAGTGTTAGGTAAAAACCATTTGGTTTACAAAGGGAAAATCTGTCAAAAAATATGTTAAATATACCTGAAAAAGTGGATGAAACTTTCCTGAGCAAGCCTTGACAATCTCTTGGCCAACAATACCTCCAAACATTGCAGCCATGGGATTCAAAATAGCACGGGAACCATTAGCAAGATGCTGCAAAATTTTCTTGTCAATCTGTTCCAGCTTAGTATCACCAAGGCTTTCATTAATACCGACAGCAAAAGCAATAAGCCGTTGTGCATCATCTTCTGATCCAGCGACAGGAAAACGTTCAACATCATGCCTAAACTTATCCAAGGCTTGAAAGGCCAAGTGCAGAAGAGGTGGGCGGTCAAATTTGGAGAAGTCACTTAGGAGGAAGTCCCCTGGATCTTTAATAGCATCTTTTAGAGGTTTGAAACGGAGGACCTTAGGTTCCTTTACCTGTGTAACAATTCCACCTCTCTTGTATACGCCAAACTGACTCGTGTCTTCCTCAAGAATAAACGAATATGCCCTTGCATTTTTTATTTTTCGGGGTTTTCCATCATTTAACTCTGTCATCCCCTCAACTTCAGAGAAGACAACAAGATCTCCATCCTGGAATTCAAGCCGCTCATCATCAACACAGGATATAATTGCTGGATTGTCATTGCTAATGGATGCAATTATACCAGTATGTGGCTCTTCACCATCAACATCAAGAACAGTGAATTCTGGGCCAAAATCACAAAAGACATTGCCAAAGAGTCCTCGAACTTCAGTTCTGATGAAGCATATTGGAGGATTATGAGTGTGACAGAACTCATCATATTCCATAGCCTTTTCCAAGTTCACATCAGTAAAAACAACAGCCTACAAAATAATTGACCAATCAATGATACAAACATGAAAATAGTGCAAAAGAGGGGAAAGGACAAAACAAAACCGCCAAATAGATGAAGCAAACTCATAATATAAAAAACGGATTCTGAAGGAGCAGCAACAAGAAAAAAAAAAGACTGAATTCACTACTGATATTATTAACCAGTACTCTTGAAATTTTGGCATTTTATTAATCTTATAAACTGCATAAACTTTTGAATCAAACAATACTTTAAAGGATAAATTAATCATGACTTATACTACATTATCATGAAGCGGTGCCTGTCCCAACATTCTTAAAATTAAAATAGAAAATAAATATTGGATCTAACTTCCGGAGCAAAAAAGATAAGTTGGAAGCTCAGAAAGCAGAGTAAGACCCCTGTAAAACATTTTATTCAGAATTTGTGAATCATGCATCTAATAAAGAAAAGTAAATCATGAGATACTATGACAGATTTCGCCAACAGACAACATTAGAATGAGATGTCTGAACCAACGTAGGCAATATAAATGAACATGGTTTTTTTTTTCTTTCAGCTGCCAATCAATTGAAGCCAGGTACAAGAAACCATAATGCTCCAAGCCTAGACATGGATTCAAAACAAAATTCTATCTGACAAATTATTAAGATTTTAAGATCACGAATAGTGAAATGAAGTAGATTAAACATCAAGAACAAAGCATTAAACAGTGCAAAAGGAAATGTTGATAAAGAGACCACAATTTAATGCATCAGTTAATCATAAACTGATGCCATCAATAACTAGCACAAAACATGAAATGAACTTGTAGAATGTACTCAAATCAATAATTCTAGAAGTAGTTGAAAATTTGAGAACCCCAAATTTCAAGAAAAATAGATCATACATCTAAGCAACAAGGCACCAATGGAAAAGGAAAGAAAATAATGAGAAACCATTGGCTTACCAGGTCAATCAACACTGTCAGTTTGTAGGTAATAGAAAGGGTTTTTTCTTGGTGATGCCTAAATGAGTCTATCCTAAAATTATTTGGCTACAGTACCCAAGTATTTTAGGCCATTGACACAAAACCATCTAATTGAAGTGAAAAAATCTCACCAGGCCAATTGAGGACAATAATGCCTAGGGTTGACCAAGTGATCTTATAGAAAAAAAAGGTCAGGTGATGAATTATGGATGATTTTGAACTTGTTGAACATAGACTTTGACAAGGGCATAGAGTCCAAGTGGGGAAATTGTTAATTCAAGTCCTGCGTTAGAAGTCTACAATTAATAAGACTTAGGCGAGAGCATATCAGGTCATAAGAACCAAACAGTCTGATGGACCAATTTTTCCCTTTTTCTGTATCAGGCTATCAGAGAGGTCTGAAAATGAGGCTCTAAAGCATTTGATATAATAGGGATAACATAGCTACTCTCATACTATTTTTCTTTTGTTAAGTTAGTTAGACCTAGAGGCTTTATTTATGTAGGTCTTTTTTAGTTAAGTTAGTTAGGAGTAGAGGCTCTATATGTCGGTCATAATCCCTTTAGGTTTAGAAATAAAAGCAAACCACAAACCCTTCTTTCATGAAAATCTCTCTCCTCCATACCACATCGATTCTTTTTTATAGATTATTTTGTCTTTTCTCTGAGTTAGTATTTTTTCCTTTTATACTTATTTAAACCATAAGATCATTTAATCTCCTTGCTTTCACATTCATCACATCCTCATCTACCAACAAACAAACCTAGTCATAGTTCACAAAATCAGCATCATCTGATAAAAATTTATGTGTCAGCAGCATCAAATTGATAAAATCAGAATCAGTAGTAAAATTTCAAAAAGAACAAAAATAAAATTATTTGACGCATGAAATAAAGAATGAAGTTCAAACCAAGGCTTAAAATCTCAAGTTGTAATGAAGTTTTAATCTTTGACCTCAATAATATGGTTTTGGTATCAGATCGTGTCATTTACAGTTTTGCTACTTATTTAATTGACTTATTAAGATAACAGGATTAAATTTACATAGTATAACGTGTAGCTTTACTTAACTTTTTATTGTAATTAATTGAATTATTAATAATTATTCAGATTGCTAATATATATTTCTTCTTTGCTATTTTTTTTGATTAATTTAATCACCTTAATCTTCAGAGTTAAAAATGCTTGCAACTAAATTTTTTAATTTTTAGCTTTAGTCACTTGTAAATTGTATGTTTCTTTCATTTCTTAATGATTTCCACTTATCATCTATTCAACTTTTAGAGCTAGAATGTTGGAATGAACATCAAGGAAATGACACCTTCCCTACTCTTCAAAAACTAGGATATATTTTGCTTTCAGATTTTACAACATAAGAATAATTTCACATTTAAAGGTTTGAGACACATTTATTGTTGAGGTAATTGTGTTCATAGTAAATTTTTACAAATTTACGTAATTGTATTTAGAATTTGTTCATAAGCATTTGATAAAATCTTTGAGCATTAAATATGAGTTTGTTTCTTGTAGTCTATTTGATAAAAACGTAAACAATCCTTTTAATGCGGTGAAATGATTCAAATTCTTGTCGTTAGTCTTAATTTGGTTTTGTTTCTTCCATAGAGATCCAAGAATTTTCAAATTTTGGAAATATAAAATATTATATTTTAGACTTAACAATAGATATGTGATGGTAGTATGCCTGCTATTAGTACAAGTCCTCTCCAAGGAAGTCAAACAAGAATTTTTTATTTTATCAAATCAAAATTAAAAATAAAGGAAACAACTAAGGAAAGAAACAAAAAAGAGGTCATGAGAAAAACTCACAAGAAAAAAAAATTGTGAAATATTTTTCATTCGCCTGTTATGTTTGTTGGAAGAAAAGAGAGGTAAAATTTTTAAAACTTTATTTGTCAAAGACAATAAAAGGAAAAGCATGGATCAAAAATATATTTGAAAATATTTTTTTTCTTCTGAATTTTTTAAGCCCATACTTGAGCTCCATTGCGCGTGAAAATAAGTTTTCAGCTCAAATAGAACAAAAACAATACAAATAATAACTGGTTTCCCAACCTTTTCCTTCCCTACAGTTTTCAGCCAAACGAAACTTAGAAAAAATGCAATTAGGAAAATCTTTTTGTCACTTTATTTGCTAACTATTTCCCTTCTCTATAGTAAACATGCCCTTAAGGATAATAGGATTATGTTGACACAACGTGTCACTTTTTTATTTAACTTCATGAGGAAATGCCATTCAAGGATCAACTTTAGAATCCAGATATGGGTAATTTTGAAAAGAATTGGGAAATTGTTCTTAACTTAAGAAAGATGCCCAAGAAAGCTAAGTGCAATGCCATAAACATTCTTGAAAGAAAATAAGATAACACTGTTATCTTTCTAATTATTAAATGAGTACTAATCAGTCCAATCTCTTTGTAAAGCCCTCACTTAGTCATGGTGCTTCTCTTTCTCTTAAGAAAAGGAGTTGCCACAAAAGTTGTTGAATATTTGTCACTTGCCTGAATTCACAGATTTAACTCCGCCCATGACGAACTTGTCATGGCCGGTCCCAAGCCCGGATAAAGGAGGAGGGTTGCGTTAGGTTGCCAGCCAGCGTTAAAACTATGACAAATTTCAATGAATGGATCAATTAAACTATTGTGCATTAGTGTTACTTTCCCAAATCAGTAGTATGTCATTCAGAGAATTGGTAAGGTGGAACTAATCCAAAATACTAAAAATAGTCAATTAAATATTCTATTTAAGATGTATAACTAATAAAGAAATACGATGAACCTATTCACATTCACAAAAACAAATTTGCATCAATTAATTTTTTTACTATATTTTCATATCACTAACATTAAAAATTTAAAAAATACAAATAGAAGCAAAAGATAACAAGTTATTATTTTGTTTGTGGTTATAAGTTAATAATCACTAATGTGGGCAAAAAGGTTGGAACCAAATTTATTTTCCAACAAACCTGAAAATTCGAGAGCTGCTCCTTAATTAGTGGCCCACTCAAGGTAGAAACTAAAACAGCATTGTTAAGTTCTTGGAGCTTCAGAATACAAGCATGAGCTCTATTTTTTCCAATATCGTCTTCAGATAAGAAGAAATTGCTAGATAAGTCCCACATTTCTACATTCCCTTCATCATGCAAGGTGACTGATTTTACACCAGCAAGAACAAGATTCTTCGCTGTGAAAGAATGCAATTTTTCAATAGTCATGAAGAGTGAATTGGCTAGGAAATTGCAAGGCACGTATTCATACAGGATTCAGAATAATTTGCTAACACAAATTTTCATGATAACAAAATCAAACTCCCATCAACATCATCTCTCAAAATACATACTAAGAAGAAAAACAATGTTTTTCTTTTCCTATTAATGTCACCCCAAAGAAAAAATAATAGCATTATCTGGTATTCAAACTAAGCAAGCACATAAATCATGTTTTAAAACACAAATAGTGGAGTCAAAGTAAAATTGTTGAATCAAATGAACATATCATTGCATTTAGATACATTTAACATTATATAGCAGAAATGCACATCAAAATAGATAAGTAATATTCTAAATCAGAATAGTACAGTAAATGCTAAGTCTTTCTTATCAACAGTAATGTTCTAAATATAAATTAGTAATATTCTAAATCAGAACAAACCAATAAGTAGTCTCTGTCACACACACTGCATAAAATAAGTTATCCTTATCCATAAAGTTATTTTACAGCATCAAGGGAAACTAAGATCACCTAAATACCTTAATTCCAGGATAATATTATGAACAAGAAAGCTAAGTATACAAACACCATCTCACTAGAAGAAGTTATTACAGTTCTGGTTTCATCTTATTGGTTCCATGTTATATCAATGAAAAGAAAAGGAGGTACATAGAAAGATCTTCAGATCTAAATTCGAATAAGAAACAGCTAAATACATGACGAGTAGAGTAGATTGGAGAGGGGGAAAATGTCCGAAAATAAACATTAGAAACATTACCAATCTCGGCCCCGAGGCCCTGTAGACCTGAAACAAGAACATTCGAAGAGAAAAGCCGGCGCATGGTCTCCCGCCCGTACACGGCCAGCTGACGGCTATGCAGGTCCTCGTCGATATCAGTATGCTTACTTCCCACGACATCTACCTTCACTCCGTTGGCCTGGTTGTTCTCCTCCATCGCCGAGGTCCCCTCCGCCGAGAACAGGCAATCCGCCCTGGCCTTCTTCCCCAAAACCTCGTCTTTTAACTGGTCCCCTTCGTTCTCAGCTCCTCCTCGACCTCTTTTTCTCGGAAGCATATAGAGCAGCACGCTGCTCACAACCCCCACCCCAAGGATCAGAAACAAGAATTTACCACGGAATAACAAGGACCCGCCGTCGCGGCCTGCCTCGAGAACCACCGCGAGGATCCCGACGAGAAGCGAAGCGAAAAGACCCAAACCCAACCCTAACCGAAACGCGAACGGCATGGATCGATCGAGAGAGGGAGAGAGAGACGTACCGAGGGATCTATCGAGAGAGAGGGGAAGGATTGGGGAATCGAGGGCGAGCGCCTTTGGATCTTTCTCCGATCGCCCGATTTGCCCGTGGAAGTGGAGACCCTTGCGAAGTAGGGGAAGGTCGATGGGTACAAGGCCTATGGCTTTATAGGGGAAAACTCAGAACATCACGATGACTCAAACAATGGCACTTTCTCGCTTGCTCGCGACCTAGTTACGTACCCGCTTTGTATACCTCATCTTTTCGTACTGGGACCCAGTAAAACGGTGTTTTACGGCAAATGAAAAAATTGCTGGCACGTCACTAGTGGCGGTATGAATCTGTGTCTGCAGACTGTCTAGGACATAGGTAACTACGTAGTTTGCTTGGAGAAGGAGAAAGGAATATAATTTTTTTCTGAAGGGCGTCGTTTGAAAAAAAAAATATTAAAAGGATTTTCAACTTCTTCTTTTTTCTAGCATTAGCTAAAATTACTATAATATCGAGTAATTATAATTAAAATTATTGTAATTATTTTTCATTAATTCTTTTAATCAAAATTAAGAGGAATATGACACCAAACTGTAATTATATTTTATATTGTTTTTCAAGATTCTTTTAATTTCAGCATGCAAAAGCAAATTTCTATTTATATATTCTATTAACTTGTATGTTAATAACTAGTTTGGTTCATCATACATTGTAAACTAGACTTGTCATTTAACATTTTGGCAGGATAAGGATATCTACTATCAGCTTAAGTAAATCTTAGCATCATAATATTTCTTTTTATCAGATCGTGTATCTTAAGAATCTTATAGAATAAATATATGTTTTGGTTTTTTTTACTCATTCATCATCAAAGCTTACCAATTGTTTGATGCACAGGCTATATTTATTATACATCAATAATAGATTTTCATAACTTTTCAATAATAATTTGTATGGTAGTTCAAAAGGTAATATACATTATTATTTTTATATATATAAGTAAAATGTATATAAAAAATCAGAATACAATATCGGAGATCAATAATATTTCATGTCTGACAAATCATTATATCAAAATATATTATATTCAGTAAATATGAATTTATATACTCTTATAGGTTGACTCACTATCCAACTGACATTCACCAATGAAACTACTATTTATAACCCTCTATATAAGATATATCAAAGCAGACATAACAAGGTATCTTGCTTGGTCAATAAACATTCACCACGAAAACAATGCTCAAATACTCGTAAGATCCTTCTGTTAATGGATAATATTGTTCTCCCGTCTTGATTTTTACAAAGTAATATACGTCTCTATATATTTGCATCATCTAGGCTAAAATAATAATGATAATCATCTGAGCTAAAATAAGAAGGAAAATCAATAACAATAATTACATCATTTAAGTCTGCACAATTTTAGCAGCACAATTTGAACTTAGATCTACTCTAATTATAGTAAAAGGTTAAACTGCCAGGAAGATAAGCTTTAGTGAAAAGATCAATAGTTTGGTTCTCATACAAAACAGAAATAAGTTGTAAAGTGTTACGTTGGAAATGTTGTCAAACAAAATGACAGTCATTCTCAATGCATTTGGTTCGTTCATAAAAGACATCATTATGAACAATTTGAATGACACTATGATTGTCACAATGCAAAATAGTAGAAGAGAAGTGTGTAACACTTATATCTTCAAATAACCAACGGAGCCAAAGTAATTCAGAAGTAGTGTCTAGAAGAGATCGATATTCAAATTCTGTGCTAGACAGAGATGTGACTGTTTGCTTCTTATTGCGCCATGAAATGAGTGAGTATTCCAAAAACAAAATAGTAGCCAACTATAGAGTGACAATCAATATGATCGCCAGCCCAATCAGTCAAAATATCCAGACGAGATTAACAAGGAATGAGCAAAAAAGTGGAGTCCATGAAAAATAGTGCCTTTGACATACCGCAAGATACGAAAAACAACTATAAAATGAATGGTTTATGAAGCAGACATAAACTGGCTGACTATGTGCACAGCATAAGCAATATCAAGGCCAGTCACTGTGAGGTAAACAAGACCACCAACAAGTTGTCGATATGAAGTAGAATTAGAAAGATGTGTGTCATCAAACGGAGTTAACTTAACATTGGTGTCCAATGGTGTAGAGACAGTAGATGAATCTGTGATACCAGATCTAGAAAGCAAATCAGATGCATATTTCGCTTGAGACAAGTAGTAACCATCAAAATAAAAGGAGACTTCGAGACCAAGAAAATAGCTGAGAGATCGCAAATCTTTCATCTCAAAATATTAACTGAGATAGTTCTGTAACTCATAAATGATCAAAGAATCGTCACCTGTAAGAATCATATCATCCACATAAAGTAGCAAAAGAACAACTCCCTTATCAGTACGATGAATAAATAAGACAGAATCATGAGAATTGGAAATAAAACCAAATTGTACAATAGTGGAGATGAATTTTGTAAATCATGCACGAGCAGGGGCGGAACCAGAATTTTTTTTTCTGGGGGCGCTGAATTTGATTTACAGGTTAGGGTTTGATTTAAAATGGAGAAAAGGAAAAGAAGGGAGGAAGACTCTGCTTCTCCGGCAGTTGGACTGTCGGAGGCCGGAGAAGAAGACTGGGGGCTGAAAAACAACCCTCATAGTCAGGAACCATCATATTAGGCGGTTCCGACGGATTCATAGGGCGTTAAAGCTCCCCCTAGCCCCTCATGTAGTTCCGCCCCTGTGCACGAGGAGCTTGCTTAAGACCATACAAAGCATGACAAAGAAGATAAACTTTCTGTGGAGTATGAGAATACCCAAGTGGCGGATTCATGTGAACTTCTTCAACTAAATCTCCATTCAGAAAAGTATTTTTAACATCCATCTAGAAAAGAGGCTCACATCTAACTACAACAACAATTAAAAGACCTTAGACAGAGATCAAACGAGCAACAAGAGCAAATGTTTCTTCATAGTCAATGATATATTCCTGAGTATAACCTTTAGCAATCAAACGAGCTTTATAACGTTTAACAGAACCATCAGAGTGAGTTTTAATCTTGTATTTATATCCAATAGGAGTTTTACCTGGAGGAAGATCGACTAAGTCCCGTATGAGTTTTCTCCAAGGCGTGAAGTTCTTCAGACATTGCTTGCTACCAGAGAGGATCAATACTAGTCTCACAATAAGAGTGAGGTTTGTGTAAAGAGACAACAGTAAAAAAAATAATTATAATCTCTAAGGTGATGAGGAGTTTCTTTTACCCAACTGGAGCGACGAAATGGAGGAACAGGATCTTTAGAGGAGGCAGATTCTATAAATGGAGGTGCAGAGGAGGTATTAGAACCAATAAGCTCATCGGAAGAATCTGTAGTCAACGAAGGAAATAATTCTAGTGAAGAGTCAGTAAAGAATGGTTGAGAAGTAGAAAACGAACTATGAAATTTTGACAGTGTAGAGAACATAGTATATTCCCAAAAGGTAACGTGTTAAGAAATGCATAGTCTGCCAAGAATAGGATCTCAACATCGATAACCTTTGTGTTTTGTTCCATACCCAAGAAAACAACAAAGACGAGCACGAGGTTCTAGTTTAGTGTGTTCATGTGGATTAAGAAGAACAAAACAAGCACAATCAAAAACTTAAAGATTTGAGTAATCAGGTTTTTACCATATAGTTGCTCAAAAGGAGATATATTTTGCAGAATTGGAGTAGGTAAACGATTAATAATGTAAAGAGAAGTAAAAGCAACTTCTCCTCAAAAAATTTCAGGACAAGATGTAGAAAGGAGTTGAGCACGAATAGAATCTAATATATGACGGTATTTGCACTATGCTCGTCCATTTTGTTTGGAGGTATGGGGATAAGATCTCTGGATAATGGTTCCTTGTTTGAGGAACTTGAGAAGAATAAAATCTTGAGACTCCGTTGCATTGTCAATACGAAGAATTAATTTTGATAGGACAAGAAAATTGAGTCTTGATCATATTAGCAAAATTAATATAAGTTTGAGATAATTCAGATTTATGTTTGAGAAACTATATCCATGTGAACCTAAAATAGTCATCAATAAATAAAACATAATATCGATAGTGGGAGTAGGACCCAAATGTCTGAGTGAATTAAATCAAAAGGAATATCACAAATAGAGTTATTATTATTAAAAGACAAGGTAGATTGTTTCGCTAATTGACAATGTAAACAATAAAAGACTCAAATTTAGACAACCCTAATGATCCACTAGAAATCAAGGATCAAAGTTTATTAGCAGATGCATGTCCTAAACGAAGATGCCACTGGTATATCAAGGGGAAGATTGTAGAAGCAGAAATCTTTCATGGTATAGGAATGTGTAGAGATGTGAGTTCAAATAATCTTCCCACCTTGCGTCCCGTTCCAAGAATCTGACCCGTCTAAAGGTCCTGGACCTGACAACCAAGAGGAGAGAAAAAATTAGTAAGACCAAGATCACATAATTGACCAACAGAGACTAAATTTAAAGCTAAATTAGGAACAAAATAAGTATCAGGAAGAGAAAGGGTAGAAGTATTAACTGTTCTAGCATGATTAATGGGCATACAACTACCATTAACAGTTTGGATAGAGGGAAGAGAACTAGTAGGCAAGGGCGAAGCCACGTTTTAAGGTACCCGAGCCGTAGCCCGGTACCAATTTTTCATCTTAAGTATGTATATAAAATTAAATTTTTATTTTTTTCTTATTTTATCCATTATTGATTTTTTAGCCCGGGAGCCCATGCTCAATTTTAGCCCGGGAGCACATGCCCAATTTAATTCCTCTCTCCTTAAATTTCTCTTGTTTTGTCCGATGATTATTTTGACCAATTTATTTTTTTACAAATATCAAGATTAATTTGTATGACATTTTATTTTTTATACATTAGATTTGGAAGGAAATAAAAAAAAATCATAATTAATATCCCTTATCCCTCTTTTACTCTTCCGCCTATTTCTTTTTTCTCCTCATCTGACGTTTCTTCTTCCTCCAATTCTCCTCACCCGCCGACTCATTGCTCTTGCGATTGTTCTCACGATTGCTCCTCCGTGGCTCCGTCGATTTCTTCTAAGTTTGGTCGATCCGTCTTGTTCTCTTCGGTGATTGTTATGCGATTCCTGTTGCTCTCTTTTGATTGCTTCGTGACGTTGTGATTGCTCCACCAATCCTTATTCCTCCTTTTCTCTTCT
>JBBUKS010423590.1:0-18617 GCA_038050645.1 Hedychium gardnerianum
CTTCCAGAAGGAAGGACAATACATTAAAAGGTCAGTTTTGCGTGTCTTGCACAACTTGATACCTCCGTAAATAATATCACTGCAACCGAGTCTTCGATAGAGATAAAACAATAGTCCTTACAAGATGAGCTGTTGGCTAGTGTATAAAGTATTGTCATAATGAAATTTAGGAATTAAATCCTGACTAATAGTCAGATTCCTATCCCCTTATACACTAGTCACTGTTTGAGCTGGCTAGACTAGCCCTCGTGATTTAGTTCCTCCGTATTAATCCTGGGACGGACTGGCGGGAGCGCTGGGAGCGAGCGTTTCGCCTTTGCCACAATGAGATAAAACAAAAAAAAATCTCACGAGATGGACCGTTAACATGTACAATAAAATTTAAGATTCAAATCTTGATTAATAGTCAATTTTTTTTTTTTTTCATATACTAGTTATTATTAGAATTAATTAAATTAATTTTTATAATTTATTTTTTTTATATTAATTTTGTGATAAATTGACGAATGAGCGGTTGATTTTGTTCGTAAACAGATAAAACAAAAAAATTGCGATTAATATCGGTGAATTAATAATGAGCGAAGAAAAAGTACAAAACGTGTTTTTTTAAAATTGTATGTGAATCCGATGCTGTCCACGTTGATAGCGATTGAAGAAATAAAAGAAATAAAAGTTTTCCAATTCAATCTCAAATTTTTCTCTCCCTATTTCTTGTAAGCAAATCGGCTCGATCAAACCCAGGGGAATCCCTTGTTCCTATAATTAGATCGATCACGGGCCTCAAGGCTCCGCTTTTGGAGCATCTCCGCCTTCGTCTCGGTGGCGTGGCTTCAAAAGCGAGGGCCTTTGGTTTTTCCCCCTTTGTGCCTGGGCTTCCGCAATGGCGGCGACGGAGGGCTTCGAGTCTGCCCCGATCGGGGCCGGGAAGCAGGGGACGCGCCGGCGGCTGTGGAAGAAGGTGAAGTACCAATTGGTGGAGTACCACTCCCTCCCCGGCTATCTCAAGGACAACGAGTACATCTTGGGCTATTATCGCTCCGAATGGCCGCTCAAGCAGATCCTCTTCAGCATTTTTACCATTCACAACGAAACCCTCAATGTTTGGACGTAAGAATCCTGCTGTTTTTTTTTTTCTTTCGAATTTCAATAAAGATTTGGTCTTGGCATAAGTTTGCTCACCGAAGGGGAAAATCATCGTCTCTGTGTTCTTTACTTCTAACAACCCCACCCTATCTGTTTTGCTCTTTCTGGCTGGTAAAGTTACCTTTTTCATTGATGATATTTATGTGATGCCATTAATTTGAGACAAGACATATTGTAAAATTTATGTGATGTTTAAGCTAATATTGTGGTTCGTTTTAGCCAAATCATCCAAAGAAAAACTTTACCTAGGTGATGTAGTAGAACCATCAGGGTCATGTTTTCACAGTGGATGTTAATTATGTAAGACGACGATTTCTAGGGTATAGACTTGAAGCAGATTGATAACTATTCACTATGATGAGATCTTCCCTGACAATAACTCCATGATATGGTCCAGAACCATGTTTTTTTTCCCTACACCCGGAAAACTCACCCCCCTCTCTACTGGGTTCCACAGTTTTCATGATTAACCTCCTCCGTGTTGGTCCTGGGCGTTTCGCCTTTTGCCAAATAGAAGAACCATGGTTTTTGCTTGGAAGTGCTTGTTTGATGCAACAGTTCCTTTCCTCAAGAACGTAAAGCAACCTGACACTTTCATTCATTAAATGCACTGATAAATCTGAAATTATCTTACAAGAAGGATTTCAGTTTGTTTAGTATATCACTGATTTTTTTTTTCTTCTTAATATATGAATCAAGAGATGAGCTTATAAAAGATGAGCCCATATGGAGAAGATGGCGTGCCAACGAAATGATTTGCCTTTTGGCTTCATTTTTGTGTTGGCTGATATGTTTTTGACACTTTCTTTCCCTCTTTCTTAATTCCTCAGCTATGATTCTTTGTTTTCAGTTTCCTGTTGTTATTTCTCTTTTGTTCTTTGTGCTGTAGTCGTCTGCATCTATGATCTGTGGTCTTGCCTCAGTGTCTTGCTTTTCCAATTTTCACCTCCTTACAGACCATCCAGTCGAAAATATCTACAATCAGAAATTCCAACAGGCTCTCATTGGTGAATATTATCACTTTTCCTGCGAAACGACATTAGACAGCATTTGCCTAGTTTGTCCTTGCAGCAGTAGCAAGTTGTTTTCCTTTTCCTTTTTTTTGTGTGTGTTGTTGTAGCATATTGATTTTAGAAGGAAGGTTTCCTCATCTAGCTGAAATTTTTTAGATTCAGAACTCCAACTCTTTCTGTTTACAGGTGAATCTTGTATTTGAACATAGGCACTAACTATTTCAGTGTTTATTTTCAGAAGCATAATGCACATGCAGGCAACAGTTGTTCATATTTATGTGGCTACATTAAATTTGTCAATTTTATTAAGACAATTTTATTCATGTGCTATAGTAATTGGTCAAGATGCCATCATCTTTCAGAAAGGCATTTCAAACATTTTTATTTTTTCTGTATCACTTTTTCTTAAATTTGTTCTCCTAGGATTTCGAAAAGACATTTTGATTTGCCTACCTACATCTTAGCCTCATAGTGTACTTTGGTAAGTATCATCATATTGTTGAGCAGGTCACCAGTAACTAGTTTCCAATGTGACCGATATCATTCTTAGTTTGGATCTTAGTTGTGTCAATTACCCGATTAGTGAGTTATTTACCCAATTGGTGAGTCTTCTTTACATTGTATTCTCAATCTAGTGCATTCCATAATTTACGCTTTCTTCCAATTTCTGACACGCAATGTATTCGTGTTCCAGGCATTTGATTGGCTTCTTTCTTTTTCTCGCTCTGACTATATACACCGCAAGGAAGGTTCCATCGGTTGTAGATCTCCACTCACTTCAACATTTACCAGATGTTCTGAAGAAGGCTGATCTGCATAAGATTCACTCAGAACTCGTGGCTTGCCTGCCTTCAATGCCTCACCTATCTGATCTGCAGAGAATAAAGGACGAATTGAAGACGTCCTTGGCTTCTCTGGACATGTTTACATCTCTATCTCACAAGCACCTCTTGCAGCTTCTCTCATATTGCCTACCCCACAGATTTGCACATGCTAATGCTACTAATTTATCTCTTCTGGTAAATTCTCTATTTATTATCTCGAATTCTGCCTCAAAATTTTATGCTAGACCTATCTTGATTATCGTTACAAACCTAAGGGTACAACATGTTCTGGCATTACTCCCCTTACCACATCCCTATATACTATCTTCTACTCATAGAAGCATTATCTTTGTTTTGCAAAATACTGCAAAGGCACTATATACACTAATCGAATGAACCTTTCTCTTGGAAGATATCATTGGCTTTTCCAAGTATGTTTAGATGAGGAAGTTCATGTTTATGTAAATGTTTATATATATTTAAATACTAAATGCAATGATATGGTGAATATGCAGTCAGCTATGAAGAACGATGTGGTTAATATGATAGCTCCATTACTAGCACCGACGATTCCACGGTGGCCATTTTTTGCCTTCTTAGGTGGGGCAATGTTCTGCCTCCTTGCTAGCAGCACTTGCCATCTTCTATCATGTCACTCTCGACGTCTTGCATACATCATGCTTCGCCTTGACTATGCTGGTATCGCTGCCCTCATTTCGACATCATTCTACCCCCCAGTATACTACTCATTCATGTGCAATCCATTCTTCTGCAATCTCTACCTCGGGTGCATCACTATTATCGGAATCGCCACAATCACTGTCTCACTTTTACCAGTTTTTCAAAACCCTGAATATCGAGCCATAAGGGCAGGTCTTTTCTTTGGGATGGGACTATCTGGAGTGGTTCCAGTGTTGCACAAGCTGGTTATTTTCAGCCATCGGCCGGAGGCACTACAGACAACAGGTTACGAGCTATTGATGGGGCTTCTTTATGGCCTCGGTGCATTGGTATATGCTACACGAGTTCCTGAACGTTGGATGCCTGGAAAATTTGATATCGCAGGGCATAGTCACCAGCTTTTCCATGTGTTGGTCGTCGCTGGAGCTTTTACTCATTACCGGGCAGGATTAATTTACTTGAAGTGGAGAGATTTAGCAGGATGCTAGAGTTTCCATGAAACTTTTCCACAGTATGGCGGCGTCAGCGACCGCCAACAAATTTTACCTTCTAAACTGTTCTACCAGATTTGATGTTATCCTCTAAATAGGAAAGTCTCTAATACTACCAGTTGTATGGTCGATGCAGGAAAAACAAACAATTTGTTACGACAGTTGCTTCTCAAATCTACCTGGTTTCTCCTGTGAACCTTTATGACTGTAATGTATACAAATATGTTTGATCTGTCCTGATTTGTTTGTTGTCCATTTTACACAAGATCATGAACATCGCTTCTTGCAGTTATAGAATTTTGTGCACTTCGTCCACATCAACACATTCTGAGACCTCTCTCATGTGATGATGATGATGGAGACAAAAGTTGTGGGATTAATGCATCACTCAGTCATTAGAATGCGATTGGGTTTTGCTTGCCCATTAAGTTATTTTTGTAGCTTAGGGATGAGTTGCGATGTTAACTCAACATGTTCATTTGCCTGAGCTTGTTTGCTCTCCAGCCTTCACCGACCAGTTTGCAATCTCAGGGAAACAATTCGATGAGGCAGACAAACCTGTCTTGGCCATTGAGAAGGATGACAAAAGAATCACAGTTTGTTATGGAAGTTTAGCCCATGAGCTAGCTGATGAGACTCTCCACTTGATCTCTTCAGAGATATCCAACACCAGGAGGGAATGGAATGAGCTCCAACCACATGTGAGAGAGATTGGAGTCTATTTACAAGAAGTCATTTTCCAAGATATCAGAGAAGATGTAATCCTAGAGATGCTAGACTTTTTGGGGTAGCTTCCTAGAAAGCTGATTAGAAAGCTTGTGATTGTATCAGAAATGAACTGTATCATTCAATTAATAAGATAACATAAAACATTACCATATATTTTTATAATTGATTTAATCTATGTCAAATTGCACAATGCCATTTTTAAGTTAATTGATCCTATAGTATTAGAGCATGTCTCATCTCATGTTAACAGTCAGATTATGTTGATGAGCAAATAAAGTAACTTGTGATTAAAGATCAATGACTGCACTTAATCTTTTCATACTCTTCCTCATTGAGTTGTGACAGAGTCATCATTGATACACTAATTACTGCTCTAGAATTTGGGGGTAGAAGAGACTGCTATGAGCATAGCACTTTTGCAGAATTGCCGATGCTGCATTTGCTTTGACCTTTTAGAATTCAGAAATCACAGAAAACAGCAGTAAATATATCAGTTTGTTTTTTTCCTAATGATTGGCTGCTGTGGAGCATTTTGGAGCAGAAGAGGTTGCTGCTGTTGAACATGGCACTTCTTACAGAATTGAATTCAGAAATCAGAAAAGGTAGCAGGAAATAAATACATCATTTTTTTTCCCTAATGGTTGGCTAATTTTTCTTCAGTTTAGATTAATACCATTTGTCCTTCAAAACCATGTGCAGCATTGACTACATGAGATACTATTCTATCAAGTCTGACATGGACAGGCATGGATTTGGTTCCAAATGATAAAAGCATGCATTTCAATCCATTGTGAATTCTGAAACAAGTTCGCTTGGTGGAATATCAAATCAGGAGCCAAATGATTCTGAAGAGTATAATTTGTTGTGTAGCTTCAGTTCTTACCATTCATACCATACAATACTTAGCGAAATGGTTTTGAATAAACATGGTTTCCGATGGAGTGAATACGAAGTACACAAGCAATGAAGGAAAACAAAAACATGCCGGTAGAAAAGTAAAGCACATCGAACCTTTCTGCATTCCTTTGAAACAACACAGTTGTTCAATTTCACTCATTTTGTTTCTCTATGCTGATGTTTGTCGTTGCAGTTTGCGGAAGAAAGCACACTATGAGGGGATAGTTGGGACGCGCAACAGAGCTGAACCGAGAATATCATCACACAAGCTGCCTTTGTTTTCAGGCGAGTTCCGGTTATCTTCCCTCGGACTGCTCCAAGCGCTGCTAGACACCGACCTGAAGGTAGTCTTCTGCAGGACATGAGTTGGGGATGACTCCAGCCAATTGTTCAAATCACATCCATCGGCCAAGAAGTTTATAGATGAGGAGAAAAGGTTTTTGCATTGTTCGTCGGTGGTGTGCCTAGCATTGTTTAGAACCTCTCCAAGTGGACCGGCCATGGAACACTCCCACGACGAAATCACACCTTCTCGAACCACATTGATGGCATTACTTTCCTGTGATGAAAAACTCATTGGTTCCTTGCTGATTGGAGAGGCAGGTACCAAATTGGAAGAAGACTTGGGCATTGAAATAGAGAGTTGGGTTCTATCATATTGCATTTCTTCTGCCGGCCAGGATATAAACTGGTTTCTGGACAATTCATCGTCGGAGCATTGAATGCTATCAGAGGAACTGCTTGGAGGTTTGAAAGGAGAATCCATCAAAATGAGCCTATGTTGAAATCCACATGACTCCTCTTCAAAGGGATTCTGTTCTTGTGATAATGGAAACAATTTGCTGCTATTCCTCGAGTTCAAAGAGTAAGGCAAGGAGAGAGATCCAAAATCTTGTGTGCATTCATTAACTTTCTCACTGTTCATCTCCATCCTAAAGAATAATCAACAAGGAAAAAGGAGGAAAAGCACATGAAAGATCTCAAAATAGTTGTTAGAAACTTAGGATGCATAAGCAAAATGAGTTGTGCCTGAATCAAGTTCAGTAATGAGGGGGACCATGAACAAGACACTGACTGTTCTTTACCAAGCCCAATGAGTTGATAACTGAGTTGATAGGAAAAGATCTAATGATGTTTTCTTTAACTAAGCATTTTAGATGACATCTTCTAGCTTGTCATAGTGAAACAAAACCATGAATACAATCTCATCAAGAGGGTAAAACTATGAAAACTAGAATAGTCACCTGTCCAATTGTGGAGGGTAACAACCATTTGTCTGCAAACATTCAGTCTGATGCAGTGAAGTTCCACCTTCTCTAGGCGCGGTAGAGGCAGACTTTGTAGGTGTGGTGGTGTGGCCTTCCACATGCTTTCTTGAACGATGGCGGCCCCGATTCATGTGCCTTTCACAGTACTTCTGGTCGGCGACGACATCCCTTGCGCACCGCCATTTTTTCCCGTCAGTTCGGCGACATCTACCCGGCTCCGGATCCTCCTTTCCTACTTGCCGCCATCCCACTGCAGACATCATGAAACTATGCTAAACAAAATAGCCAATTCACCATTGGAGCTGATCAAAAGAAGAAGTTAGCATCTTCTTTCAAGCAACAAGGTAAAGAAAGACTTGTGAAAGTTGCTTCCTTGCATTTGCCTTGAGAATAGAAGTCTTACACGTACTCGAGCCAAAATATCCAGCTGAGAAGAGAGGGAACCCAAAACCACTCCTAACGGAGACCAGCAGATTTGATGGAATGGCTATATTTGCAACGATGTGTTTGTAGATCAAGGCCTGGCGTTCAAACTCCAGCCACTGAGAATGAGTGAAAGGTCCATTCACCCTGGCCAAGACTCCATGCTTGTGTTCGCGAGATCCTCCTGCGTGCATGCCTGAGAGAGGAGAGAATGAGGAAGAACAAACAAAGATAAAAGTTGAGGAAACAAGAATCACAAAACAAACAGGAACCAGAACTTCCTTCTCGACGGCCAAAACGTGCAACGTGCATTGCTTAAAGCTTACCCATCAAAATGGATCCTTTTTTTCACCTTACCCTCTCCTCGACCATTCTTCCTCAGATAAACAGCGAGAGAAACAATAAAGAATACCCTTTCTTGCTCTTTATTTCACTATAAGAAACAGAGAATCTACCTGCCAAAATCTTGAACTTTGAATAGTAGACTCAACCAGAACGGCAAAAGAAGGGAACAAAAACTCGTCTTTTTTTTTTTTTCCTTGCTAGACAGGAATCACGGTAAAAGAACCAAAGTGCGATGAAAAGACTATTCGTAGATTCAGTACTGGGATTAAAGAGCCAACCTACAAGACAACTGTTGTCTTGTGCGTGGAAGGAAACCTACGCCGGACCCTATCAGACAACCAAAAACCGTAGCTCCCTTGGAACAACCTATCTATAGCCGCATATTTAATGCTAGTCACCTGCATTCCTCATATGAGAGGGTGTTGGTGTAGATGCTGATAGGCGATGGTAGCATGGCAATGTCCCATCCAGGGTGAGCATCAATGCTCCCTGCTTTGACGGTGAAGAGAAACTTAGCATTTGCTCTCCTCCTCCTTCTCCTTCTCCTTCTCCTTCAGGGAAGAGGCAGTTGGGAGTAAAGAAAGGCGCCATTTTTACAGGTGCTGGCATCCTTAGCTCAGTTCTAGCCAGCTTGAGACATCGCATGCCATGCTCCTCAGCTTCTTCAGCTTCAGTCGACCTCTGTCTGCTGAGCTCGGCGTCGGAGGACTCCATCTCCATGGAAGACGAGAAGACACCGCCAGATTCCGAGGACGCAACAGCCAACAAACCTACCTTTCCGCCAAATTCCATCCTTCAACCTCAGCAGGAGTAGCACTTCACTACTTCACTATAAGGCTACAGACACAGCAAGCGCAGACGAACATGAACAGGAACTCAGACGGAGCCGAAGGAGGGAAATGGCAGAGCCAAGGAAGCATTTTTAAGGTGGACAGCAACCTTTTTTGGCTTGAAGGTTCTGCACAAGAGGCGACGCTGGTTTCCTTTTCTACAGAATGAATGACTGAGACTGAGAGGACAAGAGACAGTATAAAGTTTAGAATTAATGCCTTTTTTCATTATTTTGATGAAGACATATTTAGCTGGCAACTTCAAATTCATGTTGAAGAACAATTCTGATTGAGTTGCTCCTCATTTAGCTATTTTCTTTAGTTAAGTGAGATTTACTTCATCATCTTCCTCTTCCAAGACCACTATTTTGTTTGGTTTTTTGATCTATTGATTGAAGGAGTGACAGAGAAGAGAAGGATGCATTGCCATGTGATATCACATGACAAATCATGGGCCCTAATAAACTCAGACTCTCTTTCTTCAGACTCTGTAGAGGAAACCCAATTAATTTTTTACTTTTATCTTCCAATAGTTGGGAATTAACTGTGAGTGTTCTATTCTCCATCGAGATTCAACCTTCTAATTTATCTAAAAGGCTAGCAATTTGGATAGAAAAAAAAAATCTTTTTATCAAATCATATTGATAAAAATTTAAAATTTTTAAATTATATATTCTAATTTTAAAATTATTAAATTACATATTTAATTTTACTTTTATCCTTATTATTATAATAGTGATTATTATATTATAATAATCAATTAATTTTATTTTTTTTAAAAAAATCATTAATTTATATTTAAAAAATTACTATTTTTAATACAGTGAATCAAATTAATATTTGAGAATATTTATATAATCAAAAAAATTAGACGAACACACAAGATTTAGTTTTACGTTATTTCAAACTCTCTAGATCAATAAGTCGATTTTGATCGAAATCGATTGATAAATTTAGAGAGCTCGAAATGACATGAAGCTAGTTCTTATATGTTCGTCTAGTTCTCTTGATTATATAAATGCTTGATCTACTATATTGAGAACAATGAATTTTTGAATACGAATATATTTAAAAAATCTAATTTATATTTAAAAAATTATTATTCTCAATATATTAAGTCAAATTGATGTTTAAAATTATAAATATAATCAGAAAAATGAATTATTTAGATTTATCAACTAATTTTAGTTAAATTTTTTAGATTCATTTAATTAAAATTGATGGATGAATTTTAAAAATTTGAAATAACGTGAAATTAAATATTACAGTTTATTTAATTTTCTAAGTCCTACGAGTCTTATCATAGTAATAGATTGCTTAATAATTGATTATTATAATAGAATAATTGATTGAAAATAATAATAATAAAAATAAAATTAAATATTTGATTTGATAATTTTAAAATTTAAATATATAATTTAAATATTTCGACTTATCTTGTTGAATAAAAAACACTCAAAAAAAAAAAAGCAAGTGTCTCTCACTGCAGATAGAAGAAGATTGGAAGATGGAATTTGGAAACAATATATACAAAAACCTCAGGCACTGGTCCCAACATTCATAATGAATGGGTAAGTTGTCATGTGCAATGGCAGCCACTGTTGCTGTACACTTCACAGTCCATCACAATTAAATTAACAGTCCAACATTCCAGCTCTTGTCTTTCTCTCTCACACACTCCCAATATTTTTTTCTTCACAAATTTATCTCAACTAAAAGACATTGCAAACTCAATTATAAATACCCTCAATTATAATAAATTCTATTCATCTTTCTTCTTCACTAGCTCTAGTTCTCCCCTGTGTGTGTTCACTTTGTGTGTAGGGTAGGTAGAAAGAAGTCTAAGAAGAGGAGGAACTGCCCTTCAAATATATGAAAAACTTAGTGTTCCATCAAATGATGAGGACATCCTAGTTCATGTCCGGTGTGGATGAACCACAGTACCACACCACAAAGGTATGGAAAAAAAATCTAATGGAGAGAGAGAGAGAGAGAGGGGAAGTGGTGGAGATGATGATGATATCTTGCTTTCACAGAATCCAACATTAGGGGGGCGTGATAAAGACTTGTCGACAAGTCGACGGGGACCTCTCCACACTTATTAATTGTACCAACAAGCAACTATACTAGCTCCAACCTTTTCCCTTAAATATATAAATTTAATTATATATTTTCAGTTTGATGTTTATGAATAAATTTTTTGAAGCAAGTTCATCTCTTCTCAGATTTATATTAGAAATTTTCCAAATGAAAAGTTCAATAACGTTTGTACAGTATAAATATTAATAATTTTCTAGATTTTTAAGGCAACGTACATGATTTTTAAGATTTTTTACGAAGTTCTTTTTTTTTAAAAGAAATTTATGTTCGAAATAAGCGAGGTTTATTTTTTTAAAAATGTAAATAAATAAATAATTGCTTCCTCCATGCCGACACAGTGGAGGGTCCACGTAGCATTATTGTGCATGACAGATGGAGTTGACGTGGACGGATGAGGAATTATGCAACTACAAATCCACGAAATAAATCATGCTGAGTGGGCCCAGCGCAATCTTGTCCTATATATGCTTTTTAAAATAATAATAAAAAAATATTCTCCCAATTCATCAACAGGCATATAGTTCCAAATTATTATAATATTATATTATATTAACAGAATATATTTTCTACAATAATAATACAAATTTCCAGTTTTTAGAAGTATTCGTTTAGGATTCAACTGATGGATTGGAGTCGTTTTTGAAGGCTGAGTGATGGCTTCAAGCATGATGCCACGGCTCAAACTGTCCATGAGAAGAAGGGCCCAAAACTTTGGTAAACCCAAATGACACATGCATTACTGCATTGATTTCTAGATCGTTTTCCTGATAATTTTTCTACTAATTTGTAATGATCTTTATCCAGAGATATACATCCTAAGCCACCATGCAATGATCTCGTATGCCAAAAGTTCTACTTGATCAAACAAAACTTCTGATAACTTGTTTGTTATAGTGCAAAGTGTGGTTACTGTTGGATGTCTTTCATTTGACAATGTTCCAGCATCTAATTCCAAGCAAGCTTACTCAAGCTTTTGAAGCGTAAAGGAGAAGGCAAAAGGATCCAAAAGATTCCACATGTTTTAGATGAAAAAGGAGAGGAAAAAGAAGGGTTATGTGCCTCCTCTGAGGAGAGTTGACAGTTAGAAACATGAGTGTAGAAATGGCTGGCACTGTGTCAGCAGAAGATTGCATCTCCAAAGCTTGGTGTGGAAGAGAAGCACCTTGTCTTTTTGTCCAATAAAAAGCATTAAGATAACAGTGGGATCAGCAATCCCTCTCTTTCTTTATCAAGCTTTTTGAATCACCTAATGCTATGCTTAGCTAAAACCCTCTCTTTTTGAGCAAAGCATAAATTACTGAGGTTAACCACTTCATCTTTGATTAAAAAAAAAAAGGCTTCACCTCCTTCGTTTCTATCTTTTTCACCTTATTGGGCTATGGGTACCTTGTACAACCTATTCAGGCCCTTGTTTTCTGTTTCTTGATGATTTCTCATTGTCTTCTTTATGAGCATTTTGCTTGGTATAAGGTGACACTTCTACCGGAGGGTCTTCGTTCTTGATAGGGTTTAAGGGTTGGGGTTTTCGTGCACCTTTTTCATACAAGTAAAGGGAGGAGCTGCTGCTTGGAAGAGTTCATCTTTGCTACTTGAACAGGTAATTTTCAAAGAGCAGAGTGTAATATTTATTGTCTTTGATGGCTGTTTGCACACAGATTCCTTTGCTGGAAGAGTAGTCAAAGACAAAAGAGCTGTTCATGTCCCTTTCTCCGGACCAGTTTACTCATTCAGATCTGCTGTCACTTCTTCCCCCTCAAAATATAGTCAAATGTTATGATATTTCTGCCATTGCTGATGTTTCACTTTCAGTGTTTGTTCAATTGTTCCAAAAGAGAAATATTCTGCAAAAACCTTGCTTGGAGCCATTTTTTGTGAATTCCTTATAGTATTCATGTTTAAACAAACCCTCCATGTTTTTGATAGCAAAAACTGAATCCCTATTGGAAAAGAAAAAAACTTAATTCCTTTATACTTGGATTAAAAGGTTAGCCTTTTCTGTCTTTTGGGGAAGAAATGAAGTAGAAGATATGTCATATGTGATCCTTGTGAGCTCAGAGAGTAATATTGCTGGTGCATCACATTTGTTCCTCTATTTTGCTTGCTGTGCATAAGATTCTTCTGTAAGTGACTTCTTTTGCTTTTTTTTTTATCTCTTGATCTAAAGCTGCCAAGGGCAGTTGTTCCTTGTTGAGTCCTGCAAGTAATAATTATCAGTCGGCATTTCTTCAATTCTTTACCTGAAGAAAAAGTTACCTGTGTTCCCACATCATCTGTTTGAACTTTGAATTCCTTCCTTCTTGTTAAGCTCGAGCATACATATTGTTGCAAATTGCCAGTGTTCACAGATCTTCCATTGCGATAGCTTTCCAAAGAGCATTCGGGAAACAATTGGGATACCCTCACTGTGGTCCAAAGGATGAACTTTACTGAGGCAAATAGAATCTCCGACAGCAACATCAGGTTAACACAAGATCAAGAACTCAGTGGTTTGGTTGCTGGTGCTGCTATTCTCTCACCCTGTCGCAATGGAAGATCTCGTGAAGGCATGAGTTCCATCAACGGGAACAAGACGGAAATCGCAGCTGGAGATGGAAATTTACCTTACCATTCTCCAGGAAATACTAGTTTTCAAGTAAGATAAGATAAATCTTTCATTATATGCACTAAACTCATTTTGTGTACTGAAGCTAACCAATTTCTTTATCAGTATGCGAAGTCTGAAGAACAGCAAGATGTTTCAGTTGAGCGTTTCAAAGATCCTCCGGCGAAAGATGAGAAGAAGCAGAAGAATGAACTTGGCCCTGGAAGAAGCAACCATAAGTCAAGCAGTAAAAATAACAAAGTTTCTGAGAATGCTGATGTTTCGAAGGATGATTATATCCATGTCAGGGCCAAGAGAGGCCAGGCCACCAACAGTCACAGCCTTGCTGAAAGAGTAGGTGCCTTATTGTGAGACACATTTTGTTCTGCATTATGATTATAGCTCCTCTAATTATTATTATCATCATGATCGTCTTGACGTGCAGGTTAGAAGGGAAAAGATTAGTGAAAGAATGAAACTTCTTCAAGATCTTGTTCCAGGATGCAGCAAAGTAATTGCTCCTTTCCTAAAACCCTCAAGTTTTTTGCACAATTGTGTGCGCATTGAACATCTTCATTGCAAATTTACAGATAAATGGAAAGGCTATGATTCTTGATGAGATAATCAACTATGTACAGTCATTGCAGCGCCAAGTCGAGGTAGCTCCTAAAGAATGTTAAGTATTAAGACATGATTCATTTGCTGGAGTTGAGAAATCAAACTTTTGCTACTGAAATGTGCAGTTCCTTTCGATGAAGCTTGCGGCTGTTCATCCAGAAATGAACTTTGATCTAGAGCAAATTCTTCCAAAAGATGTAAGATCAATATATGCAAATTCTATTCTTTTGTTTTAAAGGATGGTGAGGATATTCATCACAGAGCATGAGCTTAGGTGTCTGAGACCTCATTTTATAAAATAGATGTGTCAGTGTTGGAATATTAGGTGTCTAACACAAGTTTGAAGGGAACAGTGGAAGAGATCAAGTTACATAGCTTTCATGACTTGCTTAACCTTATCATTGTGCCAAGCTTGCCCTCAAATGGTATTACTGCATCTGATGTTATCTGAATTTTGTTCATTTAGGTTCTTCAGTCGTGCTACAGCGGATCATCTGTCCTAGCATTTGGTCCAAGAATGAGCAACTGCCAGTCGGCCTTGCATTCCTCCACCTATCAAAGGATCGCTCAACCTGAGATGCCTTACATTGCTCACACTTCAGAGGAATTGCATCATGCCTCCTTTTTACAAGTCCCTCATTTGTATCAGGTAACTTTAAAGCATGCCTCTTCATCTGTTCTTGCTCTCCTCTAAGATGATGCGTGGCAGCATTTGCCTAGTCCATGGCAGGATGAGCTCCACCGCATGAATCTCTTACCTAGCGAAGCTGCCGCAGACCGACCACATTGGTAGGTGGCTATAATGAGATCTTGTGATTGCTCATGGAAGTGTTTTGATGGCACACAATTCTAAAGGCATAGCAGTTATCCTTCCAACCAATTACATACAAGGATGTAGTGATTGCTTCAAGCATCTGTTCATGTTTTGGATTACAAATGGTGTGTTACAAATGATGTGTATATAGAATTTCACAGTTCTAACCTTTATCTTCATCTTGGTTGGATTTGTCAGCTGATACATGAAGGGTTATGAATTAGGCTTTAAGCAACCAAACAAACAAAGTGATTTCATACAGGTTACACTTATCGACACATTTAATCTGAACATGGCCATCAGATCAAACTAAATTCTACTGTTAACTAGATTTAAATCTCAACAAACTATTCACCTTCGACACACTCGACTCAAAATGTCATCCTCCAACAATATCAAAATGCACATGCTCTTGTTTCCAAGTACAGGAGAATATATGTGCCAAGTATTCTTATAATACCTTGGACCACCTACAGATTATCTGATACGTCCTAAAAGTTACTCTACTTTGTAATCAGAGGCACAAAGCTCAAAACTTTAGTCTCTGTTCTGCGTTTGGCAATCTCCAAGTGAGCCACTCACTTCTTCCCTTACCTGTAGGATCCAAGTGACCTCCTTGTGATCAAGTACTGCTCAGTAAGTTGCAGGTGGATCAAGATCACATGGGAAAAGAAAAGGAATAGCATCAGTGAGGTTTGTTTGAATGCCTTGGCCTGTGAGATCAACACGTATCCCCACAAGCCATGGCATAGCATGAGAGGTGAGAGTGGTCCTAAATAGATTGGTCATCTCATGAAATGATCAGAGAATATATTGCTTTCTCTGCTGGATGCAATCCTTTCCATTATTCAGCTTCAAGCTATATTCTTCTGTTTTACATTTGACTTGAGAGGAGTGTTTTTTTCCTCATTTTCAACTTGCTGAAGAATCTTCTTTGTTCAGCATCAAAAGTGAATTGATATATAATCTCATGTTTATCTTAGTTACTACATGTTGTATGATCAATATCTCCAAGTAAAACCTAATATTTTTATACGAATCTCTAAAGTTACAATGGAAAACTAATTACTACATTTATATTCTGAGAGAATTGTTATAAGACCATACATATCCATACAAAGAAATGTATTTTTCCACTACTCAATAATGCACCGTAACTAAGAATTAAATCATAGATATAGTTCATATATTTCTTGTGATGGAAAAAAAGACTTTATCAATTTTTCTTCTCTTATTTAAAGATATTGCTCGTGCATGAAGTTCCAGTTAATGCGGAGTCCAAGAGAAAAGTCTATTATATATATTTTCATGACTTGAATATGTGACGTCTAAATTATACTGTAGTAATTTTATTATTAAGTGAAAATATTCTTTCAAATTCTATTTTGATAAACAAAAAATACATATTATATTGTTTAAAAATATATATATATATATATATATATAAAGATGTTTGTTGAATTCTTGGATCATGATTTTGGTGGAAGGCCAACCACAAAAATAGTACGAAGCCACTGAATGATTGATTGTGAGTTAAGGATAGAGCATAGTAAGATTGTGGATGTGGAAAGTGGGAACAAACCTAAAGGAATGCTTTTGCAAGGAGATCACAATGAGTGATTTGCAAAAGGAAAAAAAAAATTGTAAGGACCTCATGGAATGGGTCCCAGTAGGGCAGTGTGGGCCAGGGAACCACATGGGCATGTCTGCCCCCCACAAATAGCCTCCAAATTAAATGAAGAAGTAAGGAAGCATTAATTAGCAAGCTCAACGACATTCATTACCATTCATCATTCCTTCCTTCCTTCCTTCACTCGCACTCAATTCCCATTAGAATTCTTTGCCTTTTTCCATTCAATATCCATGATCCATGAACAATCCCCATCATCTCACAAACGTTACCTTGTCCCACCCAAACAACTGAAAAGAAGAAAAAAAAATCTGTTTCTCCAATGTTGCATCACCTTCTCATCGCTATATGAGTTTATATAGTTTCAAAAGGAGCTAGACAAGCAATTGGTTGCTTCAAGAATTGATTCTAATCTGTTGTTTTTCTGAACATATATTGTATTTCTGTACAAAGATGATCACAGAGGAGTTGCACTAGGTCGACTGGATGAAGCATATATATGAGCTTGGAGAGGAAATTGGAAGAAGGTGTTTAGGAGAATTTGAATTAGGAGTCACTATCTGGCTAATTGAATTCAATGGATTAGCATGCTGCGGAGCGGGTGAAGGAGTTGAAGAAGTGGTGGCCGGACTTGGGTGGCGTTGCTGCTGCTACGATGGAGGCGGCGGCGCCAACGATCTTCGATCTTTTGTCTGTGGCGGTGGCAGAGGCGGAGGCGGTGGCGCCGCCGCCGATCCTCTCGCAGGAGGGGCACATGGTGAGAGTACTGGCGACTGGGAATTGCATGTAGAGCGGCAGTTGCGGCGCGAACTTGAGGGCCTTCAGCTCCTGCAACTCCTTGAGCAGTCTCTGGTTCTCGTTGGTCAGCGTCTCGTAGCACCGCTTCAGGACCTCGCAATCCAACTCCGTTTGCTTCAGCTTCGTCCTGTGTATTAATTTTGATTAATTTCTGAGAAATTATATGAATTCAAGAAATCAGAATCATTTTTTTTTCTTCAAAAAAACAAAGAAAGAAAGAAAGAAAGAAACTATATATATACCTTGCTCTGCGATTCTGGAACCAAACTTCGACTTGCCGTGGACGCAGATTCAATTGCTTGGCCAAGGCTTGCTTTTGCTTCTGATCATGAAAATTAGATCGTCGATTAATTGACGAAAAAAAGAAAAAATAATGAACAAGGTGGAAAAAAATAATAATTCATGTTATCGATAAATTCTTACTGGATTAAGGTTGCTGTGCTCCTTGAACCGGTCCTCCAACAGAGCAGACTGCTCTTTGGTGAGCCTAAGCTTCTTCCTGCAGCAACTATTGTCTTCCTCCTCATCACTCGCCCTAGAATTATTAGACACCCTCTCCGCCTCCGCCTCCTCCACGTCCTTCTCCTTCTTAACGCAGGCGGCGGCGGCCGAGGCAGAGGAGAACGACGAGACGGCGCTGCAAGGGGAAGCCAGCGGCAGGCTCTCTTTCACCGCTGTATCAGCAGTAGTGCTCTGCATGGCCCTGAGCACATCGTCATCAGCGGCGCCGAGGCTCAAGGTGAGGGAAGCCGACTCCCGCGGGTGTTGTCTCCGGCGGCTATGGTCGGGGCCAGGGCCGATGGCCAAGCCTAGGGAAAGTCCGGCGTCACAAAGATCTCGAGGATCCATATCCATGGAGCTAGCTTGCCTCTCCACCTCCTCCACTGCCTATTTTATATGGGCAGAGGCAGAGAGAGAGAAGAAAAAGGGATGGATATATACCTATGATTGTTGGCAAAGGAAACAAAGGAATGAGTGAAAGAAAGGAATTATAATGGTGATTAACTAAACAAGTGCGTCTATATATACACACACATGAAGATCAAATTAAATTTAAAATAATAATTTGACAAGAGTGTGTGACAACCTAACTCCATAGCACTAGGGAAATTTTTTTAACTTAAAGATGGGGAATACATTTGCAAAAGCACCTAATAATACTTGGAGTAGAGGTGAATGATTAGGACCGTAAATAAGTTAAGTCGAGTTAAATTTTGGAGTGTTCAAATTTGTTTGATAAAGTAATCGAGTTAAGTCGAGCCGAGCTTAAAATGAATCAAGCTTTTGAAATAATTATTCAAGCTTGACTTGATTTATTTTTTATGAGTTTGAGCTTGTTTGAAGCTTGACATGAGCTTGGTTCGTTTAGATGTTATCGAGCTCTCACTTCAAGCTTGGCTTGAGTTTGGTTCGTTTAGATGTTATCAAGCTC
>JBBUKS010423804.1:0-18615 GCA_038050645.1 Hedychium gardnerianum
CCTTTATGTGTTGGGATTAAATTTTAAATTAAAAAAATTAAATAAGGTACTAGAAAGAAATTAATTATTGTATAGAGCGATGAGGAAGCTGAAGAATTTCAATATTTTTGTTAGGTTAGTCATTATCGAGTGATTTTTTTTTCTACCATAGGATTATGGACTAGTGCCGTAGTGCGATCCTAAAAAATGAGATGGATTTCTTAATATTAATAGTTTAAATTTTGCCCAAGTACATTATATCCGAGGGAGTTTAAAATTTTTACGACGTTGAATTATTTATTATGATTTATTTATATTTTTTAATTTATTCTGATGATCAATAAAAATTTTTAGTAAACTCAAATTATAAGAACTAAATATTTGAATTATACACTCATCTACGAGTACACTAGTTTACAGATAAGTATGTAATATATTGAATTCGTGTATATATATATATATATAATTTTACTAGTTTACACATCTAATGATCCACACCTTATAATCATTATATGTATATTTTTTTTTAATTTCTTTGGTTTGAATATTATAATTTAAATTTTTAAATCTTAAAAATTAAAACCCAAATTTTAAATTCTAAATTAAAAAATAAATTAAAAAAATATGTGGTACTCATAACATCTACCGTGGTATTCATAATATCTACCGAGTTTAGGATTTATATATATATATATATAGTCCTGATATATTGTCCGACTCGATGTTTGCGACTCATTCGTGATTATTCATTCGAGTCGATCCGGGACACCCTGAGCACATTTACATAATATTTTTATTTTTTTAATTTTTTTAAATCAAAATTTTCATAAATTCTAAATCTTAAATATTATATCCTAAATGTCATATATCTTGTGAGTATTTAATTTTTTTTAATAGTTTAATTTTTGAATTTTAAAAATAAAATTTTATTGATTTAATCCTAAAACAAAAAAAAAATAAAAAAATAAAAAACTTGTGAAACATTACTCGGGCATCTCATATCGATTGATGAACAGTCGTGGAGGATTGCACAGCGTAAGTTGGGTGTATATATATATAAAAGCAAAGAGCGAGATATATGTAAAATTAAGGTTTTTATTATCTTCAAATATTTTAATAAAAAAAAAAAGGAGAAAAGGTAAGTGGCAAAATATGAAAGATGTCCCACCGATCAAAAAATACCTTTTGTCTCGGGGCGTGGGGTTCACGTGCGCGCACGTGATCTCCATCTTGAACGAGAAATAAAATAACTTACTTTCCCCCTCGCAATTTAATAAAATCAATGAGCATTAATTAAGTTTTGACCATCGCCGTTTACCTCTTGAAACATCCAGCCCACCATTATTATACATTATCCTTGTTCATGATCTTCTGCACAGGAAATTAACTTGCAGCAACAGAGAACCTTTTTTTTTTTTTTTGCAATTTACTAAATTACTTACTTGAATTTAAGAAATATTCCAAAAGCATAAACAAAGAGTATGCAACAGTATCATTTGTGGAGCAAAGGAAAAAAAAGCACTTTTCCTTTGGACATTGACAGTCATTTAAATATTTTATCAATTAAAAATGCAATAAAGTAAAATATTACTGAAGCATTTTAATTGTTTATTCGACCAATCACTGAAAGCTGGTAGCAGATGATTTGTTTAATCAGTCGACTTATTCTGTATAAAGAATTCAAATGGGTTCCAGTGCACTTTACCTTGCTGTTCACGGTGTGTGCTCTTTGCTGCAGTAATGAATCATGTAAGGCTCAGCTTTTCCTTGAACCATTGCAGTAACTCCTTGTTTGATAAATTTTTGATTCATTAAGAAAAGACAAGGAAACTAAAAATTGAGCAAGGGGATACTGACAGTGTTCTGCATAGAATTGTTCATTCAACTAGTTAACCAAGAACAAAAAGTCGATCGAAACAATAGAGAACTTCTGTTTGGATTGGTCTAATAGCACAATACTGAAGGCAGATTAGTTGAATTCACATGGAAGTGCAGTTTAAGTTAGCACAGTGTATCACATAGTTCTACTTGTTTCTTTCAATCACCAATCCCTCATGAAGATTGGTACTAACCAAGAAGAAAAGTACCCTAGTAGTTATCCAATATCATAGAATCAAAGTATGTCGATAGTCCCACCGAACAAGAGGCCAACACTTTCTTCAGCTTGTTGTTCATAGAGCAGCTCATCATTATAAGCTTTCAGGTTCACCTAGAATATTGCACTCGACTACTTGCATGGAATTCTGATTGAAAACCTTTATCTGGAATTCAAGGAGAGAAACCTCAAACGTCCCTTTATGTGGTTATCAATCTCACAAATAGATAAAAAAAAAAGACAATGTCAGAGAAGATTTGAACCAAATATGATATCTTAAATTATGTGGATTATGTGGAACATTCTGAGCATACAAACCAAAAACAAACTCTTTCACAAACTTCTCGACTTACAGACAAGCAGGAAAAGATTTTTAAAGTGCAGGAGTATGGTCATCATTTCTAACTTGCATCCAGCCATTCCTAATGGTCAGACTTGAGAAAGTCTAAATTTTGTGTCAGAAATCTTCAGCCTTACCTATTGGTCTGTGAGGCAAAATTACCCATCTACTCTGTGAGGTGATCCATATCATGAGCACTGTCCCAACTAATCCCTGATTCTAGCTTTGCATCCTCGGTTTCATGTATGCTTGAGTCAACCTCTTCAGCATCTCCCAGAAGTAGGTTGTCTGTCAAGAGTTGTTCCCAGAAAGGATCGCTGATACTTGGAAGCTTCTCATCATCATTCAATATATCCATATCATCATCAGAACCAAATTTTTGAGTCTCAATTTCAGGCAACTCATTCATGAAATCTGGAATAGAATTCATAGGAAAGGTTCCTCCATTCTGTCCTACATAGCTATGATTAAGTTCATTAAACATCATGGAAGGGACTTGAGAAATTTCTGAGACACCAAGTTCAGTATGGGGTGGAGTGATTATCCCAGATATATTCGTTTTAGACATGTCAGTTGGAGCAACATTTGCTACACTAGAAGCTTGGATTTCAGATGGCACAGATAGTGAGGGCAGTGCCGAGAATCCAGAGCTAGCAGGTAGGGAGGGATCGTTTGAACTTGTAGGCATTTCAGATAGTGTAACTCCTGATATCCTCTTTAGTGGACTTCTGCCATCAAAAGCTTCAATAGGGGATTGAAAATTGTCAATTAAGTAATTCTGCGAGTTCCCAAAGGAATCCAACTTATGGGAGGTGTCAAGTTTTAGAATCTGCATCAACATTGCCTTTGCTGCTTCATTTATCAAGGGTTGGTATTCAACTATTTGACCATCCTGCATTGTGCTTTCAACCTCCAGCTTGTCTTTCCTATTCCGCTTTTTGTTTACTCCAACAATGCGTCTATTGCAGTCATTTTGCTGCACAAACTGGGCTAGGAATCCAGGGCTCTGCATGGCCTTTGCCAAGAATGACATCATTTGTTGTTGGCGATGATCCATACCTTGGAGACGCTGGCCTATGGTGTTTAGCTGCTGATCAGTACTTTGCTGCTGCTGTCTCAGCCTAACCAGTTCCTGCATGAGCACATTCTTGTCTCTCTTAAGCCTCTCAGTCTCCTCCTCCAAACCAAATTTTCCCACCTCAATTGTATTCTGTGTTTGTGGTTGTTGCTGCTGGTTATGTGCATGGGTTGATTTTCTTCTGTTGATAAACTTCAACAAATGTTTTTGTCCTCTCAAGAAACATTCATTGGCAAATTCCCATCGATCGGAATCAACCTTTTTAAAACCCTGCACAAGGTTTTGGACATGAACTAAGAAATTCTAGAAGTTAGTGGTTGAATACATAAATATTTCAAGCAAACCCAGATAGCAACAATTCTAAACAAGAAGCCTAAGTTCCCAATAAAAACACAATAACCATTATACGCCAATGATATCCTAACTGCATATTTGCTAGTCATTCTACTCATAATTAATTTCAATAATTATTCTTATCTTTGATTCAGAGAATAGACCTAAATGCAAATTCCAATAGAATTATTGCTCTTTTTAAAACTAACATAGTTCTTCCTTCCATCAAAATTAAGCATTAGTTATTGAGACCAATCAGATTTATTTATTTTTTTAAAGCGTGACAAGAAATTTTTTTAGATAACAGGACATTTCAGTTTTATATAAACCAACTCTAATGTCATGATCATTCACAGAATTTCTTTAGTACCCTATGTCATGATCATTTAGAGGTAGCTTTCAGGATCCTATGATATTTGAAGAATGCTATAAGGAAAAGTGTTTTACATCAGAAACCAGGTTGCCTTTAAATTGTAGGTATAACAATGCCAATTAGGCAGATCCTCCCATAGACAGAAGATCCCTATCATTTTGGGAGGTAATATAATCTCTTCGAAGAGTAAACTACTATAACCAAGTCAAGGACAACGGCAAGGTACAAGGCTATTATCCTAGCTATATGTAATCTTATTTGGGTTAAACACGATGAAGTTAGGGCATGCTCTTAAGAAAAGATGAAGTTGTATTGTGAAAATCAACTTGCATGCATATAGCCTTTAACCTAACATTCTATGAGACAGACAAATACCTATAGATCATTTGCCACTCCATTAAAGTGAAGATGCAAGTCAATGAAGTTGTCACACAATTTGTCAGCTCTAATAATCAATGTGTGAATTTGTTAAACAAATCTTTAAGAGGTTATAGGATGGAGTATTATTTGTAACAAGATAGATTCTAATGATATCTTTAAGCCAAGTTAAGAAGTGTTAAGGATCTAATTTTAATAATGGCATCCTACTTGTAGATACCAAATAATAGTAAGTGAAATTATGAGTTGATAAAAATAAACTTGCACTGTGAGGAATACCTAACAATTTTCCATTAATCTTCACACACAACACCTTCCACTCGATTTATTTTTAATTGGAAACTTTAAAGGAATACTGCTTTCAATTAAACTTTTTTTTATTACATTAAAAATCTTATACAACCATTAAGTTTTATAGAGGAGTATATCCTTAGTAGCATTAAAAAAATCAATTTTTATTTCACTAACTAGAGTGTTCATTGGTCTCCTTACTATACCTTTCACTCTAATTATTCAACTAAAGTCCAATCATATGGTGCTTTGGTTACCACTCTTTTTATTATAATAACTAGAGTTTTCTTTATTTTGCATCGCCCCAATACAAATTCCACATGATCAATAAATTATGGTGAATTGCACCATAGCCTTGTAAGATTTCCTTTTATCCCAAAGAGCAAATGGCTACAAAACACCAGAAGCTTCTCTCCTCTAAATTACCCAACATCAAATGACAAAGAGAGAAGTGGTGACACATAGATATAGAGAATATAAAAAAAAAAGAAAAAGAAAACTTTGGGGACACTTATGTTCAACTGTTACACCTGATCAGTTTAACAAGTTGAGTGTCCATTGGCTAGTACGAGACCATTTTCAGAACCAAGCTCAAGGCAACCTTTAAGAGTTGTCTTTAAGTAATCCCACTAGAACACCAAATCTATATACATCCTAGATGCCCATTTGCCCCATTAGTATTGGTTTCACCTAGAATAAACCATGTTGAAGTTCCCGTTTCGCAGTTTAGATGGTGAACCACTCAAGGCCAAAGGCCTATGTTTGTCCAGCCTGACTTAAAGATGTTTACAACAGCAGTCATGGATCAGTTGATACTCACTCCTCGTGCCAAGCTCCAAACAAGATAAATGCGCAAGGGCTTGACTGAAATTTCAGAGAATATAGTGATGAGATAACAATTCCAGTCTGACTCATAGACACTTACAATAGCAGTCATGTATCAATTGATACTCAATCCCTTAGCAAGCTCCAAACAAGATAAATGTGCAAAACTTTACCAAAATTTCAGAAAATATAGGAATAAGATAACAATTTTATCTAGACATTTAGCTAGCTACCACAAGCTGATACCCATAATTTTAGGCAAATTGATTCATAATAATAATATAAATATTTACTTTTGACAAATTCATTAAATCACATATAATAATAAAAAAATTCATAGAATCATAAAGTAAATTTTGGTTAAGAAGATCTCCAGAAATTAGGGTATGATGAAATGTGTAGCATGAACTTTTCATATGAAAAGGGAATCAGTGGAAGAGGCGTACATAGGTATTGAGTTGGCGAACGAAGCTAGAGAAGTTATTGTGCTTGAAGAACCTGGGGAGAAGGTCTCTGGCGAATTCGGTAGTATTCCACACCACAAAGCTGTTGTTGGCCGGTCCCCACGACACGACGGCGTCCGTCGCCGGGTCGTCCACCATCTCGTACGTCTTGCTCAAGAAAGGGGGCGGGGCACCGACACTGTGAACCGCGTTACCCGTCGTATCTGCGGCTTCCTTCGCAGAGGCTCCGCCCCCGTCTCCTCCAGTGCCGTCCATGCCTCCCTCGTCGAACCG
Organism: Hedychium gardnerianum; assembly: GCA_038050645.1. Taxonomy (NCBI): domain Eukaryota; kingdom Viridiplantae; phylum Streptophyta; class Magnoliopsida; order Zingiberales; family Zingiberaceae; genus Hedychium; species Hedychium gardnerianum. Next base: position 6,430 of record JBBUKS010423804.1, read on the forward strand.
CAAAATATCACAAAAGAATCGGGGCGAGATCAGGTTTTAGGGAATGCATCTATTCTCCAGCGCCGGGAAAAGGAAACCCTAAAGAAGAAGGAAGTAGGCGGCGACGGAGACGGCGGAGGCAAGCCGGAGATCGGCGGTGAGGAATTTATAAATGGTTTTTTATTAAAAACCAAAAAGAAAAAAATGTATTTATATTTAGTGGATCCAATTAGAAGATAATGAAATATGACTCTGATCCTATCCAAGGAGCCAGATAGGCTAGATTTAGAAATCCCATCATAACCGTTGAATGGAGCAAATCCCGGTTTATCGCCGATGCATGATGGCGCGACCTGATCGGCATTTGTACAGAGACTGGAGCGAATCCTGTCCTGGGTTGTTTGGCTACAGTTGGCTGACGGCGTGGTTGCTTTACCTGACTTTTAATTGGTAGAAACAGGTGGGGCCCAAGAACACAATCTAATCTACTATTACTCAACGAATCGATACGCCTGAATAGTAAATCCGCCGGAAACTATAGATTTACGTACTCTTTAACGGCAAAATTGCACATTTCCACTTCTACTGAAGTCGTTTACTTTATACCCCAAGTAGGTTTCAAATGTCTCAGAATTGAAGAACATGTCAATTTGTACGTCAAAATGCCGAGGCCGATTTCATGATAAAATTAGGCAATTGACATGACAAGCAATTGCATCCGCATATGAAAAAAAATAGAGGCACAATGAGGTTTCTAGTTCCTACTCCCATGTATTGCTTCTCAAACAAGGCCGGTTCGCGTCAACTTTACCGGTTTATTCAGTAGCCATAACCTGCCAATAGCAGCGAGTAAGGAGCACATACAAAATTGAAGCAACGTAGCAAAGATGATGATACAGATTCCTAATCTTGTTTCAGTGTTCGATACCTGAGTTATCCATCGGGTTTCCTGCCGGCACGGGCTCAGGCTCCTTGATGTCGACGACCACTACATCGGAAGTGAGGAAAGTTTTGGCTACAGAAGCTGCATGCTCCAAGCAACATCTCACCACCTGTTTCAGTTTAAGTACGACAGGCCAGGTTAGTTTTTGGCAAATCACAGGAGCAATTAAGTTTCGTGGCGCGTAGTTGTGCAAAATGAAAAGAGCAAACCTTGGTGGGATCGATTATCCCGGCTGCCATCAAGTCCTCATAGTTACCGGTAGCCGCATTGTAACCAAATTTGAAATTATCATTTGACAATACCTAAAGCAATTGTCCAACAATATAGTCATAGATGATAAGAACCCAGTTCAATTTACCAACCAGGAAAAAAAAAGCTTAGAATATATATAGATCCGACACCTTTTCAGTGACTACACTTCCATTGACACCGGCATTTTTAGCAATCAACTTCAGAGGGTAACTCAAAGACTTCTTAACTATATCTGCTCCAACCTGCAAATTGCATCGCGTGGAAAGATTCAATGTAGAAACTTTGGCATTATTTTTACTAATGCGCATGAATAAAGCATTTTCATTCAAGTGGAATGCTAACCTTTTGCTCATCGTTTTCAAGAGTCTCCTTGATGGCATCAACTTTGGATGAAAGCCTCAACAAGGCACACCCACCACCAACAACAATACCCTCCTCCACAGCCGCCTAAACATAAAAATAGAAGGCCATTGAAATACAATCTTAAACATAGTGCATATCATAGATTACAAATTTATCAGCCATAAGATTGACCTTTGTAGCATTAAGAGCATCTTCAACTCTCAATTTCTTCTCTTTTAGTTCTGTTTCAGTCTGTGCTCCGACCTGCACAAGTTTGAGATACAAAACAAAGTAAGCCAAAATACCACACAAAGATTGAGGCCTGCAGGAACCAACCAACCAAACAAATAATATACTGAAACCCATAAAAAAAATAATAAAAAATAAATTTAGCATACCTGAATGACAGCAACACCACCAGATAGTTTTGCTATTCTCTCGTTGAGCTTTTCCTTCTCATATTCTTGCTCCGCAACCTATGTATATATTCAATACAGCTAGTAACTTGGAATTTTTGATATAGTAAAAAAGCATATATATCCTTTCCCTACAATCCAACCTCAATCAGGTTTCTGATCTGTGCTACTCTTTTATTGACTTCCTCCTGTGTACTCCCATCGCCAACTATGGTGGTTGAATCTTTAGTAAGTACAATCTTGGCAACAGTACCCAAGACCTCTTTGTCAGCTTTATCCAGGGAGAGACCAACCTCATCTCTGATCACAGTAGCTGCACGAATCAAAATGTTGTAAGAATCTTGGGAAGGTTAGTGTAAATGCAAACAGAGTACATCTTAACTAAGATATTATGAAGAAAGCAAATATGCCAACCTCCTGTCAATATTGCAATGTCATCAAGATACTGACTTTTGCGCTCCCCAAATCCAGGAGCTTTTAGTGCGGCAATTTTCAACGCCCCTCTTAATTTATTCACAACAAGTGTTGCTAGAGCTTCTTGTTCAATATCTTCTGCAATTATGACTACTGGATATCCCCCTCTTATAGCATCTTCCAACACACTGATAAGATCTCTTGCATTTGTGATCTTCTTGTCAACAAGAAGCAACTGAAGACACAACAAGATATGACTTAATACAAGCTTACAGTAAGTCATACATTAGCCTCAAAAGGAGCATCCAAGCCAAAAAAATGCAGTAACTTGTCATAAGATTAAAACCTTGCAATTCTCATACTCAGCAGTCATCTTTTCACTGTCTGTCACAAAGTATGGGGAAATATATCCTCGATCAAATTGCATTCCCTCAACAACATACAGATTGTTTTCAGCACTTTTCCCTTCTTCAAGAGTAACTACACCCTTCCTCCCAACCTTGTTCATCGCCTCGGCTACCATATTTCCTATTTCATAATTGTTACCTGCACTTACAGATGCAACATCTGCGAGTTCACTGTCTTCAACCTGTATTACAAACATTGCATAATTAGAACTGTTGATATCATTACTAATTTTATACTATAGTTGGTTTAATTTCACATTTAGAGGCAACTGATACAATCTGACAGAAAGACCAACCTACCTCTTTAGACATCTTCTTAAGTTCAGCAACTAGAGCTTTGGCAGTTTTTTCAATACCACGGGTAATTTGAACAGGATTAGCACCAGCTGCAACTACCTGCATGAGATGCACATTTAAGTGATCAGCAGGGCCAATCAATCCACAAGCAACTACACAGACTATGATCAGGATGGTGTACCTTAACACCTTCAGCAATCATTCCTTGAGCAAGAACAACAGATGTAGTTGTCCCATCCCCGGCCAAATCATTAGTCTTGGCAGCCGCTTGTCTAACTAGTTTGACACCAATGTTCTCGACAGGATCCTCTAGCTCAACCTATTATCAGTTGGAGTTATAAAGGATCCAATATCACAATTAAACATAACAAAGATCAAACAAGGTGCAAAGCAGTATCAAATTAAAACGATAATTCTACCTGTGAAGAATAGCAGCTAGAAAATTATGAGCAGAATAGACCCTCACAAATATTTTTAATAAGACAAAGTGAAATTACCTAAAAGGGGAACAAACAAGTAAAAAACAGCTCAAAGGATAGTAATGCAAAGTTAGTTGTTAGCACCTAACATATTTTTCATGTCAGCTACACACAGTCAATCACACTGCCAATAGACATCAATCAAAAACATTTCCATGGAATCCAAAAAGAACACAATAAAATTGCAGCAGACCATGCTGCCAATGCAGATGTATCAATCCAATGAAAGACCAACATCCAAAATGAACTTGTAACAGGAGGTACATTATTCACACAAAGCAGGCAGTATTGCATAGTATACCATCCAATATTATACCTTTCTCTTGCTGGTGTGAGACTGCATGACTTCACAATATAAAATTTGCAACCTTGTGAAGGACCATAAGTTTAGCAAGAAAATATAGAACTACTAGAACAAACATTTAAGTAGAAGACAATGAAATTTCCACAACATCTCCAAATAATGAATATAAACTTGCTGCTAGGCTTGTTTGCCTTCAGGACAAGTTAAAAAGAAGCGAGTAGAGAGAGGTTGTTGTGTTACAAAATATAAAAAAGTTCAACAAGTATAGGCCACTTCACCTTAACTAGCATGATCATGATGCTAGCACATTATCCTTGTTACGAAAAGAAAAAACCAACCATGAAATTCCCAGAAATGACACACAGGGCAGTCAATCATTCATAACGTAGGAATGTAATGAGTTAAAAATAACTATATCAGACAAAATATTGAGAATATCATGACATCATAGGCATCAGATGAAGGATTTGCCCACCTCTTTTGCTACTGTAACACCATCATTGACAATCTTAGGTGATCCATACTTGCTTTCCAAGACAACATTCCTGCCCTTTGGGCCTAGAGTAACCCCGACAAGATCTGCTAGCTTGTTGACACCAGTCTGATGACACCATTAACGGAGTATTAGAAACAAAAAAAAAAATTGACAAGTCAATGAGATACATACTGGGAAACGTTTACTATTTACATAACATACCTGTAGCTTTTTAATTGCTGATCCATCTTTATTGAAGTATAACTCCTTGGCCATAGCATTAATCTTAGAGTTACGACTTCTCAGAGAACTGAAGCTGTGCCTCCTGTTGCTGATAAGTAAACTAGGTGTTATAGAAGCAAGAGAAGAAAGCTTCTGTCTAGGAGCTAACTTCTTGTCCGTTCCACAGTTTCCTGGTGAAGCAACAGCACCAAAAGTAGACATTGCATAGAAAGTGGAAGCCATTGCCTGCAGATGAGAAACATGACATCAAATTATCTCAAAAATAAAATAAAATAAAATAAAACAGAAAAATCTAAGATTCACATCTAGAGCTTAAAGGGTCATCCACAAATATATGAATTCAGGTTTACAACAACATCTAGAGGTCCAGGAATGATCTGCAAACATTTATTTTATATAGTTTTTTATTAACAAAGGATATCTGGTAATGTAGTAGCAACCAAACAGCAGCATATTCAAATTTCCCACAACAAACTATCTAAACAGAAGTATGCTAAACCATACAACAAATTTATAGATCAAAATTTAAGCAGTAGAAAACAGCGCAGACATACTTCCCACTAAGCCAAGTTTAACCTTATTGCACGAACTGAAATGGCAAAACAAAATGATTTTTTTTCTTTTCAACAAAGTTTTAGGTAAAGGATCTCAACCAAAAAAAACAGAACTTAACCAGCTCAAGCGTCAATTGGTCAAACTCTACAAGCGAACAAGGTAAAAGGCCGTGCAAACACTAAGCGCAGACCACAAACGTACAAAAAGGAAGGGAAAATAGAAGGAATCTCACCTCAAACAGGAGCTTGGAGATCAGGGATAGGAAGGTGAGGCGGATAGGGCTAGCGATTCACATAGAGATAGGAAGCTGAGGCGGATGGGGTTTTACGACAGAAGGGTTTTCGTTTCATTTGAGCTCGAGTCGAGAAGGTTCGGAACCATCTCAGCCGTTGGATCGGGACAGTTTTGTGGAACTATCTAGAAAAGGGATGGAAATTCTAATATCACCCAGGGTAAAAATGTAAAAACATATATATATTTAGACTTTTTTAAAAAAAGTAACCACGCTAAATTCTTAAATAATCAAATCACACGTTTTTTTTAATATTTTAAAATTTGATTTTTGAATAGATAATTTGTATTTTTATTTTATTTAATAAATAAATTAAATGATTCAAGACATTTATATTTTTAAGGTCATATTAACAATTTTGCCATTTTATTCTATTTTCTCTTTCTCTCTCAATACAAGTTTCTCACAGCAATGGCGAGTGCGATGGCGTCCTTCCTCTTGCGCCGACCAAAGGTCCTACTTCACCGGCAGGGCCTTCTCGACCCTTCGCCATTGAGCGATCTCGTCTCCTCCTTCCAGCGAATCGGAGGCCTGAGCTCCCTCGCCTCCCGCCCGTTATCTGGTCGCGGATCTGTTGCCCCCCGTCCCGATCTCCCTGCCGCAGTTACTCGTAGTCTTGTCCCATCCACGGTTCATAGCTGCATTGGCTCGGAAAAGGTAACCCTTTTTCTTTCCTTGTTCTTTTTCAGGTCACTTGAGTCGTCAATGCATCGTATTCGTTATGTCTAATTAAGTTGAGATCAGTCTGGATCGATTGTTTTACACTTTTACTAGCTTACAGTAAGGTGATCTGAATAGGGGAGGGTGAATAACATACATGGCGTTATGAAACGAGCGCAATCTCAAGATCACATCCATGGAAGATTTGTTTTGAGTGATGTGAGACTAGAACAATCGTATGGCCTGATCTGTTTCAATATTAAAATGTTTTATATTCTCCTCGTTGAAAAACATGATTTTGTTTCCTGATCGCATTTAAACATCCACTGCGAATCAATAATCTGAAATACTGGGCGACGTAAGAAATTAATGTTTCATGTATACACCTCTAAAATTTGCCCAAGCCGGAATTTTGTGAAGTTGAGAGGTCACAGTGAAATAGTACTGCAAATCTTTGTGAGAACACATTTTTAAATGCATTTGTGAAAATGCTCAAGATCTTTAACAAGCCGATACTTCCAAAAGATCATAGGATAAATTGTTCGAAATTACCCAACCTATAATGTTTAGATATATTGCATTCTATTTCTAGGCCAATCTTTCATTATTTCACACTCATCTGAACAAATGTGAACCAGTGTTACTCCATAATTTTATGATAATGGGTTGCTGCCCTAGCACCAATTAACTAAAAAGGAAAATATTAAAATTTGTATTTTAGGTAGTTAAGTGAGAGCTATTATAAATATTTAGAGGAAATGAAGTTGGTGAAATATCAATCTAAATGATTATACAGGCTGTTGATCTTAGTATGTAGGGAATGAAGTACATAAAAATGGGATATAGATACACTTTAAAAACTTGGTTGTAGACTATCGTTTTTTAGTAAAAATTGTCTAAGCCAAGTGGGAGTTGAATTTGTGAGTTCCTATATCCTTTAAATAAGTTACTGATTAGGAGGGTGTTCGGTAGGTTGTTTTATTCTCATGATATAGAACTAGAAACCATGGAGAAAAATTTTAGAAACTAAAAGTATAAGATAATTAGGACCAAAATTGAATATATGAAACATTTTTTTTAGTTCTAATAAGTTCCTATATCTTTTTCAGGTTTGCTTGTTTAAATCTTCAATGGATATAGAGAGAAATAGGAATAAACTAGACGACTCATCTTATTTTCATCACTATTGAATCAACAAAAAGAGATGGAAATAGATCTCAAAAGTTAAAAAGGATGGGATAAATGTAAACAAATTATTATTTGAAGCTATAGAACAAAGAGAAGAGTTAGTCTTGCTTCGGTACTACGTGCCAATTCAAAGTATTAGAAACTTAAATGTTATTTCTAATAATTTATAGTAAGTAATTTAATAAGGACCTCGTATCCCCATAACACATGCACTATGCTGAATCTCACTTATATTGTTCTTTTTATATAATTATCCATCTCTATCACCTTGAATTTCCAATCTTTGTTACTTCTTTCAGTTATTCTTTTTCAGCAGCACGAACACTTTGTTCAGTTCCCATTCTGTATCCTAAAGCTTGTCAGAAACTTGTTGAATTGGTTTAGCTTTTGGACTTCTATGCAGTCGGTGGATGTCTACAAATACCACGTTTAATGTTTAATGCTTTTTTATTCTTATGCAGATTTCTGCGAATGGAAAGCTTTTCTCAGATCACACTTTTTGTTCACTACATGGGAATCCACAATTTTTGGCTCGTTGGTTGCATGTGGAAGCACATGGTGGAGAATTGAAGACTCGAGCCGAGAATTTTTCTTGGCATAAGCATAATGAAGACTCGAAAGTACTTGCTTTCAGCCCACTTGAGGGAACCCATACCAGAGAAAGGAAAAGTGGATTGGTTATTGAAAGCTTGAAGGTAAAGAGAATGGAGCTCTCCATAAAGACTACATATGCACTTCTACCACTCTTGCTTCTTGTATCAAAGACCAAGTTGACTACCTCCATGCTTGTGTTGTGCACGTACTGGCAAATTTATGGATTTTTCAAGGAAATCTTTCTGGACTATGTTCACCACGAAGTCACTAGGAAATGGGTGTTGATATACTTCAAGCTGCTGCTGCTTGTGTTGGCCAAGGATACCATCATTGCTTTCAATTTACTATAAATTTTCTCTTAGAGATGATCAAGGCAAAAGTCAATAAGTTGGCAAACGACCAACCGAAAACTTTTGTTGCAATTGTGTCATTTCTCACATTTCCCTCATGAGCATGCGTATGCTAGTTTTCAAGTTTGTATGAGAATAATGCACAATAACAGCCTTTTATTTGTTGGTCTTGTTCTCATTATCATCTGAAAATTTTCATCTTGCACAGGAATCATAGAAATCATCATCAGATCACAAGAAAATAGCATGCTATTTTGTTATGACACTCCATGTTATTATAGGAGCTTCCTCCTATAGTGGAAAGGTGCCTGGCAGAAGAAAAAGGTGCAAGTTGGGTGGCTCATGAATACTTTTCCCTAATCATCAGCACCCACTGCACTATTTCTCATTACTATTATCAAGGACTGATGACTATAAATCAACTAACACCTTCTTAAATTTCCAAAATCTATAGCCACCCTCTGAAATTTAATTGATGAGGTTGAACCTATGATACTGACCCTAACTTCCTTTGGCAAACAGGCTCTATGCAAGCTTGCACAAAATAACTAATATCTGCAGGTGACCTACCATCATGACCTCGAACTTGTATCATAGAATGAAATGGCAGTGACAACAAGATTCCTTTGCTGCATCAAGCAAGAAGTGACAAGAGACTTGAGAAAGAGTGACATGGCCATGTTTTGCCCAGTGTGTGGTCCTCAGAGCTGTCTTGCAGTTGGCATTTAATGCTGGAAGAAGGTCCTTATGAAATCTCAAGGTCAGTATATATATTATGCTCTTCCCTTCCCTTTGGTTTCAGTTCATTCTCAGGACTCACATTGAAAGCTGTAAAAAGAGAGGAAGAAAAAAATAATGAGAAAAGCCTGCTGTGACAATGAAGGCCTGAACAGGGGAGCCTGGACAAGCCAAGAAGACAAGCTGCTCTCAGACTACATTGGGGCTCATGGCCTGGGGAGATGGAGAACCTTACCTGCTAATGCTGGTAAGGGTGTTCCATTTATTTTTCTCTTTAAAAGACAATATGAACAATGAACACCAATACAAGACGATCCTTAGAAGACATGCATAATGCCTGTGAATGTGTTTTGGACTCATTTGCAGGACTAAATAGATGTGCCAAGAGTTGTAGATTGAGGTGGCTAAATTATCTGAGACCAGGCATTAAGAGGGGGAACATCACTGAGGAAGAAGAGGAGCTCATTGTCAGGCTTCATAACCTACTTGGTAACAGGTACATTATGGTGTACATTTTTTTTAAAAAAAAAATCTTTATGATAGTTTTTAGTTTAGAAAAGGGATTTTGATTGGCACGCAGGTGGTCGTTAATAGCAGGAAGATTACCAGGGCGAACAGACAATGAGATAAAGAACTACTGGAACACCTACATGAGGAAGAAGAAAGGATTAGCCACCGGCAAGTCAATTCCTTCGCTGAAAAATAAAGTAGCACAGTCATTCAAAGAAAAAGGCAAGGAGCCAGAAGTCGTCGCGGCGATCCAAACCAAGAATATCCGATGCACCAGAACTCATTTTGCCGATATCATACCTACCGATGCATCTCCTGTTCTTCCTGATCCTATGGCCCTATCTGATTTCATTGTGAATGATTCAACTAGTTCCCAAGGTGCGAGCAGAATCTGTTCTACTCAGACCATGCGAGATTCAGTCTTTTGTCAAGCAGCTGACAGCTTGAGTGCCACTTCTTCAGCTGACTTCAATTGCACCAGAATCTCCAACAGTCAGTTGGAAGGTGGCCAGGGGTTGGATCCTCTCCTGTGTGAGGATGACGACGCATGGTTTCAGTGCTATTGAATCCAAATATATAGTGCGGTCAAGTTTAAATTTAGATTCACTAAGCGTCAAAGCATGAGCTAGATTCAAAAAGAAGTAATCTTAAGTTTAAATTTTGCTTCAGACTTAAAATTGTATAATTTTGGTATCATGAGCTAACGATTTGAATTTTAAGATTAATATGGCCGAGATGGTCTACCATTAGTCCCTCTCTTTTCTGGACTTAGATCGTAGAAATGGTCAAAACACATGATTTGGTTTTAGAAATTTATATATTTTCATTGACTTATTCATAAAAACTTATAGCACCTGATCTTCAATACAGCCGTCACAATTAGTCCCGTCAAATGTTTGCAGTAATATATAATAATTATATATAGCAGAGTGTTCATGGAGAACACGTTTAAATTTATAAATTTGACATGATCAAACTCTCTACCTGCTCTTCTATACCAATTCAAAGCTTAGTTTGAATTATATTAATTAATGTCTGACAAAGTAAAACATATGAAAGAGTCAACTCGCATTAGGTTTCCTAACCACTGCTGTATAGCAATTCAAAGCTTAGATTAATAATATCTACATGAATGAATCTATCTATATATAGATATTGTTGTCGCCTCTGTAAGTCATAAGACATAACTAGATTGTGCAGCAGCCAGCAGCTTGCCACATGGCATCGCCGTCGTCGATGATTCGCAGCTTGCTCCTGGCTCTCTCCGTCGTCTCCGCCGCCGTGCTTGTTTCCGGCCACTTGTCTCCTGAGTTCTACGCGACGAAGTGCCCCAACTTGAGGAACATCGTGCGCTCCGCCATGGCTGAGGCCGTCTGGCAGAATCCGAGGAATGCTGCCTTCGTTCTCCGCCTCTTCTTCCACGACTGCTTTGTTAATGTACCGCGAATTTCCGAATCCTGTTTATTCGGTTGAAATGATTTCTCCTTCTTCTTCTTTTCTTCTTCTTCTTGATATTGAAGGAATTGTGGATGAAACAGGGGTGCGATGCATCGATCCTTTTGGATGGCACGGCGGCATTCGCCAGCGAGAAGTTTGCGAACCCCAACAACAACTCCGCCCATGGCTTTGAACTCATCGACGCCATCAAAGCCAGGGTGGAGGCTGAGTGCCCGGCCACCGTCTCCTGCGCCGACGTCCTCGCGCTCTCTGCACACGACGGCGTCGCCTCGGTGAGGAATTTTAGATCGAATTGTGATTTGTATGAATTGGTTTGAGATGTAATGAGTGATTTGTGCGTGTGTAGCTCGGAGGGCCGACATGGACGGTGCAATTGGGTCGCCGGGACTCGGTGGCGGCGTACCAGGCCGCCGCCAACAGAGAAATTCCGGCGCCGTTCAACGACCTGTCGACGCTCATCTCCCTGTTCCGCGACAAGGGCCTCAGCCCGCAAGACATGACCGCCCTCTCCGGGGGCCACACCATCGGCCTAGCGCAGTGCTCCAACTTCGCCGCCCACATCTACAACGACTGCAACGCCGACCCCGGCTTCGCCGCCAGCCTCAGGCGCAAATGCTCGCCCGACGGCGGCAGGAACCTCGCGCCGCTCGACAGCGAGACGCCGTTCCGGTTCGACAACGCGTACTACAGGGGATTGGTGGCGAGGAGGGGGCTACTGCACTCGGACCAGGAGCTGCTGAACGGCGGGTCGCAGGACGCGCTAGTGAGGCAGTACAGCGCCGACGGAGCGGCCTTCGCCGGGGACTTTGCGGCGGCGATGGTCAAGATGGGAGCCCTCAGCCCGCGTCCAGGGACGACGGGAGAGGTCCGGTTGAAGTGCAGCAAGCTCAATTAATTAATTAATTACGTTGAATATAAAGGAAGAAGGAGAAATCATAAATCTATCTTAAATGTTTTTGTAACTAATAAGAACAGTAAATTATTATCATAATATTGATATTGTTATGAATAATACATTTTAGTGAATGTTCATATTATTCGCATGTTAATATTACAAGATGGGACTTTTATTACCTCATTATTCACATTACTCTTCGAATAACTCTCAAGGGGTGTTTAGTTCAAGTTATCATATAAAATTTTAGTTATGTGATTACCAAATAATCACATAACCAAGGTTATGTAGAATAAAATATAAAAAATTTGTTAACCCCGGAATCAACAAAAACCTTATTTTTCTAAGGTTTTCCGATTCCGGGTTGCATGCCCCTTTTGCTGATGTGTCGGGCA
>JBBUKS010424023.1:0-18615 GCA_038050645.1 Hedychium gardnerianum
CACCCATCATTACAAAGCATTCCATCTGTTACTTCCATATTCTGAAGTAGTCCATTTCGTATGGTGGAGGTTCGTGAACGCTTCTCCCCAACATCTTTCTGTGCATTATTTTTCTTGCACAAAATAAATTTAAAAAATATTCCAAGACTTTGTCTCGGGGTAAGTAGTGCGGAGGAAAAAAATAGTTAATGAATGAAAAAAAAATGAAAAAAAATGAAAAAAAAAAGAAAAAAAATCTTGATTTAGTGGTTGCACAAGATCAAGCTTTCCCGCTCTAATACCACTTGTAAGACCGAAGGAATTTAGATATCTCTATAATGGTGTGATATTATCCACTTTGGGCCTAGGCCCTCATGGTTTTACTCTTTGGCTCTACCCAAAAGGCCTCATACCAATGGAGAGATCTTTCCCTTATAAACCCATGATATTTCCTATGTATTTTCAATGTGGGACTTTGTTTGTAACCTTGCAACCCCAACAGCAGTTACTGTCGATTGTATCCTTGGAAACAGACGTCCGTCGTGACCTCTAAGTACTGTTGGATGAGACGAATTTGTTTTAAGATAACTGCATTGAATGTAGGCCTCGACTTCTACTCGGCGATTTCTACTAGGGAATTTTTTAGTCGGAAAAATTCTACTCATCAGGAAATTTTTCTAGTCGAGAAATTTCTTCAGTCGAAAAAATTCTCTAGCCGAAAATTCTTCCCTCCTTCAGTCGGTCTCCTTCAGTCAGGACTCTCTAGTCGAGAGTCAAGAATTTTCAGGCAGCCCAATCTTCTCGAGCTGTACTTCTTTTTTTGTTTAGCAGTTCTAGATTATCAACTCAACTCATTTCGATAGATAAATTTATAATTAAAATTTTATAATTTTTAATTCAATTTTTTCTGTAATATCTTCGACAAACATTAAATTGGTAGGTTAGGATCATACTTTATGAAGTATATGAATAATTAGGAGAGTAAACGAGAAATTTTACGCAATAACTTGCCCATCAAGTACAATAATGATAAAAGTGCACCTACATTGTGGTCGAGTCAACATTGATTGTTTTAAGTTTAACATTTGGCTAAGTCAATATTAAGTCATTAATTTGATTTAATAATGGTTAGATGATAATTATATGGGTTTTATATTAGGATGTGTTTGAAGATTTTAAAGATGAAAATCCATAAAAATATTATGATAAAATTGTTAATTAATCCAATAATACACACTATGCGGATGGTGCAGTATAGAAAACCTACGCGGATGACACCACCAGCCACTTAAACTCGGGAGATTCGGATAAAGAAGCGAAATGGCTTGCCTCTCGTCCATGGCGTCGTCGTTGCTTCCCCTCTCGTCTTCGCTCCCAGTCGCTAGCAGAGGGACCTCCTTCTCGCTCCCTACCTCCATCGCCTTCCCTACTTCTTCCCCTGTCTTCAAGGTACCGCTTTTTGCCCTAATTATCTCCCCTGCCCTTTTCCCCGTCCGTCGCTGATCCTAGCCTCCTATTCTGACCTCCTCGACGCAGCCGCCGGGATCCCTGACCATCCGCTGTGTTCGTGTCGGCGGTGTGGAGATACCCAACAACAAACGGGTAGAATTTTCGCTCCGGTACATTCACGGCATCGGCCGCGTCAGGGCCCGCCAGATCCTTTGCGACCTCTCTTTGGATAACAAGATCACCAAGGACCTCTCCGATGAGGAGCTCATCTCGCTTCGTGACGAGGTCTCCAAGTATATGATAGAAGGCGACCTTGTATGAGACTAAACCCCTCATCTGTTTTGTTGCCTTTGTTTCTGAATTATTTTTCTTTGCGATAAAGTTGCAATTTTGATGTTCTATTTTTTAAAAAAAAAAAATTAGTCAAATAGCTGTCTTATTGTTCATTCTGATCTCTGGTGTTGAACTCTATTTGCAGAAACGGTTTAACAGACTTGCAATCGAGAGGCTGAAGGAGATCAGGTGCTATAGAGGGATTAGGCACGACATGGGTCTTCCATGTCGCGGGCAAAGGACAAAGAACAACTGCCGCACACTCAAGGGCAAGAGGGTCACAGTTGCTGGGAAGAAGAAGGCTAAGTAGTCTACATTTTATCCTCTCAGGGTATGAATATTGCATTTGGATTGTTACTACTTTGTACCATTTGAATTTGGTTAGAATTTTCCCCTCGACTGTTACCGTATTGATAAACAATTCAACTGGTGTTTACCTTTGGAGATTACTTGACTCACATCGGTCTCAGGGTTTAGATACTTTTATCAGTGATAAGATTTAAGAATAAAACCATTTCTTTAGGTTGCCTCGTTTACAAGGTCACCAATGCAAAGGCAGGTTTGTGCTGTTCTAGTATTTAACATCTTTTACAATGGAAATGTAGTTGTTTATGTACTTGAGTTTCCATCTGTGTCATCAATTACCTAACTATTGCATGATTTGGCTGTTTCATATACATTTTCTTCTGCTATATCCATATAACTGTTTTACGTAGACTTAAATGTAAATAAGTATTGAATTTAACCATTCATGGAAGTGCATTTGTCAACTTCACATTTTTTATTTATTTATATGCATATCTGTAAGATATGAAATTGCTGCATAAATCTCGGCATAAACTTAATTCACTTATTCTATTGGAGTCCTCGAGAGAGTTATGCATTGCTTTCCTAATGGATCCTTTATTTGTTTTATGCACATAGAAAGTTGACACATCAAATCCCCTTCTATGGTAATGTTATCTGAAACTAGCAACATTGCTATCTATTTACTAGTCTAACTTTTTCCCTTTAATTGGTGACAATAAGCAAGTGAGATTAAAACTATATTTGTTCAAGTGCAACATCTTCAGTCTGCAGTTTGTTTGGATAGTTGTTCATGTTTTCCTTTTGCTTGTTACTCATCGTTGAGCATCAATGGCTTCAGTTGGATTAGTAACTTCATAATTCGGTGATCGACATGGATGTAGATCGTCAGTTGAGTATGGAGGTGATGGACAATATGTTTGAAAGTCCTCGAGTTGCGTTGATTTATTTGAAGATTGGTGGGAAGACAGAACTAAGAGATAAAGACTCGTTTGAAACTTGAATTGATGAAATTGGAATGTGGCACCTCAGCATTGTGTATAGCAAGTACCTCTCGGTGCGTTTCCTGTGTGTGCTTCTTTACAAGAAGTTCAATAATTCTACCACTCCCTCCTATACCTCAATGAACATGCACAAATGTCCAACTAGCTGATCGTCAAAATTCAGCTGCCGCCGCCGCCATCACCTGTAGCAACCATAAGTCGCCTCGATAGTTAGGTACAATGTTTCCTTTTATCTGTGTTCTTCATCTTGGACGAAGATTTTACTTATGAAGTCCTGAAACCTCCGAGAGTACAGCTTCGGGTCCACTGCAGAGATGGAATTGGGATTGACCTGCAACGATTTGTAGGCATGTTCCAACTTCTTGGCAATGTCGTAGTCCTGAAGGATGTCGATTATACCAAAGCAGAGGAGCACGTCGTGGAGCTCATCGCGTGCAGTAGGTGTTGACATCCCACTACTAACTGCGAGAAACGCCTCGAATCCACTTCTACTAATTTGCTCTGCTCTCGCCGGCACGTTTGCTCCCGACTGTTTCCTGTTTATTAGAAGATTCAACGCGACATCTGAGAAGAAAAAGTGCATTGAAATGAAGAAAATGTATTCTATGGTTTCTTGCATGCGCTACACTTGGAGCACATGACCAATGTTAGCAAACTAGAAAAGTGCAGCGAGATCATGACGAAAACCACACACCATTCCATTTAAATTGGAGATGTGGGGCATGGAGTTTAGTTGCTCCAATTACAACATCCATTGGAGAGAAACAGAATTGACATTGAATTTTAAAAAGACTCAGCTTTCGAGGGTCTCATTAAAAACAAGTTTGATCATGCAAAGCGTTACCCAGTTTAATGGTCGTTGACAAATGACAATGACCAGTATTTTCTCTAGCCAAGGTCACACCAATATTATTTTATTTCTTGTATTTTAAGATCTCGTGATTTACTATTGCCATTTTAACTCCATAATTTTACAAGTATTGTTAAAATATACCTATCGTTTTACCTATCACACTAGTCGATTCCTATGTTTATGTGGACATTTCTATCAGCATGAAGGAGATGAATTGCTAATACTTATGAAAGTGTAGATTAGTAAACTATAGGAGGCATTTCGATAACACTTATAAAAGTGAGTGTAGGGGATAGGCAACGATCATACAATTACAAGAGGCCTTTCAAAAGAGCAATTAAAAGTACATCTGGCTATATATTAATTAACATCACACTTGGGGTAGGCATACCGTGTGTCCAGAGTTTGATCCATCCTTTGGCAATTGGATGCTGAGAAAGGTAGTTCGGAGCAAGGTTCTCGTTGAAATGATTCCTTCTTGTATGACACTGATTAAGCCGCATTGCTCATTAGATCAATGTCAGATATCCCATGAGTTGTCTTCAAGAAAGAAATCAGGCTATTATAAGTCCATCAACTTACCTGGTGAAGCATGATTAGGTGACAGGAAGTGAACTCCCACCAAGAGACTATAATCCATAATCCCTTCTGATTCTAAGAACTCACAGTCCTTTTTAATTTGCCTACGGGCACAAGCATGGTTCTCTCAGAGAGAAAAAAATGTTGAATGAATCCAAGTGTTGGAATCAACCAAACTTCAAGTTGTAAAATGAGAACTTACTCAAGAAGCTCAGAGTAGCACGAAGTTTGTAGATGAAATATAAAGTCGAGATCAAGATCTTTGAGTGTAGTTGTCTCATCAATCTCTTCCTCATTCTTCTCAGTTGTCCGACCATGGGATGAACCCTTCAAGTCAAACCTTCTATGTATTTGATACTCGGAGTAGAATATATTACCCATAACAACAAACCGGACCTGCTTTAGTCACCAACGGATGCATAATCATTGTAAAAAAAAAAAAGAGAGAGAAAGAAACTATTACAAAGAAATATGTTGGTTAGCAGAAAATACAGTGTTTAATGAAAACCTTTTGACCGCCCATAGGCTTCACGCAATGCACTCCGTAGAATCGTGTCACAAGTGATTTCTCATGCTGGCATACATGTCGGAAATAACTGGGCAACATCCTAATGAGTACCTGATAAAGAATGGTAAATCAATGGAGTAGACTATTAACGACTAAGAAGACTAGTCATCAACATTCATGGGAAGATGATCAATTCTATTCAAACACTTGAACATTCATGGATACTCGAGAGTTCTGGTTAATTCAATCCCTCGTGTAGAAAAGTCGGATAATATCTAACCTTCAGTTCTGACTTTTTTACTGTCTTGATCACGAAACGATCATCCTGCGTTAGAAAAAAGAAGCTCCCGCTTTTCCCAGGGGATGAAAGCTCCCTCAATGCATCATTTCCACAAATAGCTAGCATGTAATCTGCTGGATCCACTGAAAACAATTTTCTTAGGCGCCTGCAAATCAAATAGAAATTCCCTTATGCTTCGTAAGTGCACACTGATTATATTCG
Organism: Hedychium gardnerianum; assembly: GCA_038050645.1. Lineage (NCBI taxonomy): Eukaryota > Viridiplantae > Streptophyta > Magnoliopsida > Zingiberales > Zingiberaceae > Hedychium > Hedychium gardnerianum. Next base: position 5,514 of record JBBUKS010424023.1, read on the forward strand.
GTCCACAAAAAGTACCTGAAGACCATAGGGCAATAGTCTTTCCAACGGAACTCCTGCGACTGGTGAGGAGGAGTTATCTTCGTTCCTTCGGGAGGGAACCTCGTCCAGGACTTCTGCCTTGGATCAAAATCTGTCTGCTTTAGCTCCCTCAACTGTGCCGAACCAGGCTTCCCGATTGTGTAGCTGAACAAAAAACAGAATTTTTTTTTATCAAACAATAAATCACCTGGATTTCCAAGTAAATGCCAATTGTTCAGCTCTTTAACCATTTACCTAATGCCTAATTGGAGATTCAACATCAGGTCGTAGTTCTTGTGCCCTTTCGATATCGTCTGCCCCGGCTTTTTTGCCTCCGCCGATGACCACGCGCTGGAACTGTGTAGGCGTTTCACGGTTCCAATGAGACTTCCGCTATCATTAGATGATTCGTCCCTGTGCAACATCGGCGACTCGAGGCTGTCGATGACATCGCAAGTGATATCCCCCGCCTCGGAGTTCGAATCCCAGATGCGGATTCTGGGGTAGTTCTTTTCCGCTGCCAAGCTGCCCTGCTGTGGTGATCGCTGGGATCCATCGATCGACCACCCATTCGTGGACGAATGGGACATCGGTGTTGCCGGAGCCGATCTATTCTCCAGCTGAAAGAAGGGAGAGGAACTTCTCCTCCCAGCGGGGGTCTCTTTCCGCGAGGCGACTCCGTTACGGTAGTAGCCTCCGTCTAGGGCATTGGGGTCGCCGCTACTCCAGCTGTCGATGTAGCAGCTACCGTCGGGACAGGTAAAAGCACCGCTGCCCTTTAGGGCGCCATTCTCCCACTGGCCGACGCAGCGGTTGCCGCTGGCCCAGATGAGGGTGCCGGGGCCGTCGATGACGCCGCTGCGCCACTCGCCCACGTACTGGTTGCCGTTTCGCCATAGGCAACGCCCATGACCCTCCTGGAGGTTGCAGCGCCACGTACCCTCGTAGTAGTCGCCGTTGGCATAGGACTTACTGCCGAAACCCTGCTTACGGTCGGCCGCCCACTGACCGTGGTAGGTGTCGCCATCGGCGCCGGTGAAGGTACCAACGCCATCCATCCGGCCCGATCGGAACTCGCCCTCGTAGGTGGCGCCCGACGGCCAGGAGAACTTGCCCTTCCCGGAGGGCTTCCCCCTCAACCAGTCCCCCTCGTACATACATCCGTCTGCCCATAGGTACTTCCCACGCCCGTGAGGCGCGCTGCCGGCGAACCCACCCGTATACCAGTCCCCGTTGGGAAGCACCTTCTCCACGACGGCCTCCTCCTCCTCTTCAGAGGGATCAACCGCTGGGGTTACCCTCCGCCCACCACCCCCACCGTGAGATCTTCCCCTCGCCTGCGCGGGGGGCTTCTCCGCAACGTCGTCCACCGTGTTACTCGAGATTCGCTCATCATCGGAAGGCCGCCGCATTCTACGACTCCGACACCACCTTCGTCGAGCAAACGCCCTAATAACCAGAAGTTGCTTCGTGCATTACCCCCAAATGAAGGCGAATCCAGCGTTACTTTACTCCGATCAACCACTCATTCCCTTAAAATCCTCAAAGAATAAAGAAACTCTCCTCCGAACCTAAAATCCGAAGGAAATTCTAAGAAATCGCGACAAAGAAGGACCAGTTGACGGCGGAGAGCCAAGGCGGAGGAAGAGCCGCCCTCACGCGGCGTTTACCTTCCCTTGAAGTCTTGCAGCTGGCTCGGAGATCGAGGCGAGGAAGTAGTAATATAAACAATATGCGACAAGCTGTTTAGATTAAATTACCTCAATGCCCCTGCATTAGACCAAGAATTACTGGACACGTCTGCGGTCAGCCTTCCAACTGTCCCCCCAAACTTTCATCTTTTTAACGCGTGGCATATATCTGCGACTGATGATGTGGCCCTGTCTCGTGACACGGATGCCGTGTCGGTTTCGTTGTGGGAAACCCGATATGATACATTTCTTTTCCGGTATCTTGTTGTTGCAAAATGTGGGAGAGATATATATACTATTACTATCTAATGTCGGCGATTATATATACGCCGGCATTGGTAGACTACTTATCATATATGGATAAGGATAGTACTGTTCGAGCGGGTTAGATTAATCCTCGTTATTTATCTTCTTCATGTTGGTTGGTCCTGGGATGGACTGGCGGGGGCGCTGAGGACGAGCGTTTCGTCTTTTACCACAATAAGGATAGCAAAACCTCTTTTACAAAATATCCCCGCATTGACTTGCCTCACAACTTATAGAATTGTCAAGACCCTTGTCTAGCTAAATAGCAGTGGTGGTGGTGGACGTAAGATGAAGGGTCTAAATGATTTTTTTTCTCTCAAATTTCTCTTTTTTATATATATTTTAAATTTTTATCTATTTAAAAAAATTGAGCATGACAAGCTTATAAGATTATATTTATACATTAAGATATAAAATTCTATAAACCTTTTCTCTCTTACAATCTTAATTTCTTTCAATTTTTAAATTTCTATAGTTGCTTCAATTCAAACTATCTCACTTTTGAATTCCTTAACAAGATTAACGTCGACTCCTTTAATACCCTTGCCTCGACTCTTCTACTCACTAGATATTCTTAAGATTTCACAAGGACTCTTCTTTTTCTTAACCTTGCATCTCAATTCTAGTGGTCAACTTTTATTTCTAACTTTGATGCTCAATCTCTATTTTTAATCCCAATCCTAAAACAAAGTTATTTAAACTAAAATTCAACTTGTGACTATTTTTCTATTGTATTTAAAATATATTCACTTGCTATCAAGATCACTTAATTAGAATTAATATATAAGGTGGACTTAATGTCAGTTAAAATACTAGTTAGGAGTATTTTTTCTCTCTAAATTATTTGATAGGTATTAGATGTCTATAAATAAATATATCATGTAACCCTTTAATTTTTTTTTTTAAAAAATATGAATAAAATAATTGTTACACACCTAATGCATGCACTTGCTATTATATGCATTAGGATGTTAAAATCATTGTCAATCATATGAAAAAAAATATATATATACTAACATTAAGAGAATAATCATTTAGTAAAGTTTCCCTTGAGATTATGATCTCCACGATCAACAATAATCTCAAGTCAAAATAATTTAGATTATTCTCCTTCAAACTTTTTCGATCAGGGTTTCATCAAATACATAATGCATATAAAACACGGTGGCATAATGCATATAATACACGATTGACCTGTTTGAGGGTTTCATCATCGTTTTAGATTACGCAGAAGCTTTAATACTCTGGCAGTTCCTGTGAGGCTGTGACCGTTGAGAAACCTAACTACCTTCTCCATTGGTTTTTCTTTCTTCTTGGAATCCAAGGTCCTTGGAGCTATAGATGTGAAGCTTGGTTGATTCCTCAGCAAACTACACGAGCTCTGGCCTTTAATCCTCCCCGAGATGCGTCTGACATGAAGAGATCTTCTCGGCATCGCTATAGCAAGCTTCATCATGTTATGCCACGACCGGAGGGTCACAAGATCGATCCCTCTCTCTTGATCCACCGCCACAATCACCCACCTTTCCCCGCGCTCGGACTCCGCCTTCGTTTCCTTCTCCTTCGCCTCGAAGACCTCCTTCCATGCCAGCGCCGCCGTCACCTTCTTTTCGGCGACCTCCTTCGCTGCCTTGCCCTGCTTGATCAGGTAGTAGTACTCAAATTTGGAGATGGTTATAGTGTCGCTCCACAGAGCCGAAATCGCCCTCTCTGTCATGGTGCTCTCCGTGACTTGCTGCAACTCCTCCAGCGCCATGGCTTCCGAAGCCTTCGCGTTTTTGAGCGCCTCAATTGCCGCGCCGAGCCTTTCCTCCACTGACTCAGTCCTCGACTTGGTCTTCTCTGTTTGGCTTCCTACTGCCTTGGTCTCTTCGCGAACCAGCTCTGCTTCCCGCTTCGCTGCTCCTATATCAGAGTTGAGCTGGCGGAGTGCGACTGAGAGATTGGCGACGATGGCATCGGCTCTCGTCTCCGCCGCCGATGCAGATTCCATCTTCGACATGGCTTCGTGGAGCTTCGCCTCGAGAATCTCCACTCTTGATTCATATTCCTTTACTCCCCTTCTACATTTCTCCTTTTCTTTAGCGATTTGCGTTAGCTCTTTCCTCGTGACATCCATTGCATCCATAATCCGGAACCCTTCTTCTTTGAGCCAGGAAAGCTCTTTCTTTGCTGTTTCCAGTTCGAGTACTCTCGACGACTGTAAAGTCGACAAATTGGCGACCTCTTGCTCATCCTTCAGATTGCTTTTCTCCATTAATCTAATGAACTCCATCTCATGCTGCAAGGCATTCAATTCTGAAGCAGTTATTCCTAGCTTTTTCTGCAACGTCTCGCCTGCTTTAATTTCTTCCTGGAATTGTATAATTCTGGACTTGACTTTTTCCATGCTTTCAATGAAATTTGCAGCATCTGTTTCATGGCTAGCTTTGATTCGTTTGATCTCACTCTCAGCCTCAATTCTAGCTAAATCAACGAATTCTTTCTCTACGATCGTTGCTTCTATCTCCCTTCTCAACCCTTCGCTGTATTCTGAATAAGATTTGTACTCACTGTTTGAAAGCTGAATCTGTATCTGTGCTTTCTGTCTTTGCACTGAAGCTGAAGCCATGCCAAGTTTGAGACTGCAGATTTGCTGTTTGACATCATCAACTTCTCTTAAAATTTGTTCGACGACATCATCAGAACTCGGATGATAAGCCATCGCTCTGCATTAGATTTCTCGATCATAAAAGGGGCAATCAGATGGTGACCAACACAAGAAATTTAAAAAGATCAAACATTTAAATTATGCATGAAGTTGAAGAAAAAAAACTATTTCGAAGGGAATTTGTTTCCTCCCCGTGAATTTGCTCGAACTTAGAAATTAACAAGGATCAAATTTAGATTACTCAATGATAAGCTTGAAGGTAACTGAAGTTTGGAAGAAAAATAACAAGATACCTGGTTCTTGAGATGTATACACCTTCCGTTCAAAGATCAATCCTGCAACTTGAAGGCTTCTCAGGATTATTATATCTTTTAATGATTAACAAAAGATAATATAACAAAAAAATATATATCATACAAAATATCTTTGAGGTTTGGTCAATATCAAAAGCTCAAATATCTTCTAATAATCCATTATAGGCAAAAAGTCGTAATCACGCTTTTGAAAAATTCCAAAACAAAAGGATACGTTTTTGGATTTATATCAATAAGGAACTTTTACAACATCGGGAAAAACTATATTGTTTGGATGTTATTGATCTGAAAAATTTATATATAAATTAAAATTAGTATATAGTTGTAATAAAAATATAAATTGTATTGATACATAACAAAAATTATCTTCAAATTAATTACAGTCGTAATACTTTACTATCATCCCATTCTGCTTCTACCCTAACAAAAATATCTCGTGTCTGTTAATATAATTGTCTCCGAGTTAAAAGTTGATCAAATTAGGAATGACTTAAATTTGGATTTAGATATTTGATTAATATATTAAATGAAGTCAAATAGATCCAGGATTAATCAGAGACTTAAAACTAATGTAAATCCTAGTGAGATTAGACAAAAGAAAATCCTAACTAGAGGTTAGGCAAATAAAAAGTTTTAACTGAGGTTAGGTAAATGGAAGACCTAGTTGAGAACTAAACAGTGAAAGTCCTAGTGGGACTAGGCAACCGTAAGTCGGGACTAGATAAAGGGAAGTCCTAGTTATGAACCAGGTAAATGAAAGACCTTGTTGAAAATTAGGCAATGAAAGTCCTAATGAGACTAGGCAACCGTAAGTCCTAGTAGGACTAGGCAAAGGGAAGTCATGATTGGAAATCTAGCAAACCTAATTGGAAACTAGGTTAAGTCCAAGATGTGTTATCTGAGAGCTAAACACTTGGCACGACTGAAATCCTAGTGAGACTAGGCAAAACTAGTTGGGAACTAAGTTAAGTCCAATATGTGTTAGCTGGAAGCTAAACACTTGGCACGACTGAAGTCCTAGTGAGACTAGGTAAACCTAGTTAGGAACTAAGTTAAGTTCAAGATGTGTTAGCTGGGAGCTAAACACTTGGCACAAGTAAAATCCTAGTGGGACTAGACAAACTTAGTTGAGAATTATGTTAAGTCGAAAGTAGGTCAGCTGGGAGCTGAACACTTGGCACGTGAGAGAAGTCATAGTGGGACTAAGCAAATCTAGTTGGGACCTAGGTCAAGTCCAAGGTAAGTCAGCTGGGAGCTAAACACTTGGCACGAGACGGAAAGTCCAAGTGGATCAAAAGTTGACCAAACACTTGGTGAAAAGTCCTGACATGTCAAGATTGATCAGAAGTTAGGCAACGAAAAGTCCCAACAAGTCAAGATTGACCGGATGTTGGGCAAAAGAACCTCACACTCAGATCAAGTGAGTTAGGGTTGGGTAATCGATTAAATCTTGTGTCAATCAATTGAATTTGTTCTCGCGAGAACAGGAGCCGGAATCGATTGATCAATCGATTTAGGCATCCTCAATTGATTGGGGAACTTCCCAATCGATTGGGAGAAGAAAAATCGCGAGAGCACATTAAGTGGTTGAATCGAGACAATTTTTACGAGTACACAGTGAGTACTGAAATCGATTGGCTAATCGATTGTAGCATTTCCAATTGATTGGGGCAATCGATCGAGAGTTATTTGTCGAGTGAACAGAAAGTTTGTGAATCGATTGGGTCAATCAATTCAGTCTAGTTCTCGAGAGAACAGTGAGCCTCGTAATCGATTAGGCAATCGATTAGAGGTTAACCAATCGATTGGTATGACTCACCAATCGATTGAGTATTTGAAAAAAAAAATTATTCTACAGGTTTAAACGGTTGGATCTAACATGACAATCGATTAAGAGTAAGCCTAATCGATCAGAAATCTTAGGTTATCTCGATAAAGAGTATTTTCGCGAAGGATTGAAGTACGATTCTAAATGTCAGTTTTTGAGCCTGGGAGGAGAAGTATTGCTGCACTTTTCAGAGATCAAGAGATATTTTTCAAACAACAAGAGATCAATAGTAAGGTGTTTATTGTATTTATTTTTTACTTCTTGTATTTTTATTATATTTCTTAGTTTTGAGCTTGTACGAGACTTCTCCGTCTCTGAATTGTTTCTAAGAAAGAATAATTTTATAATGAATGAGATCGTAAGAATCGAACTCTTGAATTAATTATCTCAAAAAAAATAGAAATCAAATAAATCTAAGTGTTAACATTACGTTTCAAAATTTCTACTATAAATCATTATCAAAAAGTAATTAAAGTTAATCATTCCCTCTCTAACTCCCTTTTAATCCTAACAGTGCCCCCACAAGTATGAGTATCAGAATCAGTTTTTAAAAAATAAAATTTCTCTAGTCTAAATAACGGATGAAAAGTGAGGGTATCTTTTTTTACCACGTAATAAAAATATTTTATACTCACATCATTTTAGTGGTCCTATACAAACACACTTAAAGGTGTGACCACCACGTGGCATATGGACAAGCCCTCAATCTCTAATGAGCTTCACAATTAAATTGAGGCAGTTATATGATATTTTTGATTAAAATTATTATTATTATTATTTTAAAAATATTTTTAAAATTATATCACTTTGAGTTAGATTTGTGATCGAAATTCTCAAAATTAAGCTTTAAAGAGCACGTTTAGGTTTGCTCTCCGTAGAAAATGGCCAACAAAGTAAAGCGGGCCAGTGCTACGGAAAAGCCTGCTAAAGGCCCAACTCATTCCCAGGGCTCTTATCTTGCTACCCTCAAGCGAGAGAGTAGCGCCGTCCCGCCGCCCTCCGTCTCAACTCCTCCGTTCTACAGATCGCTCCGCCTCCAGGTAAGTCAAATGCCTTCTCCTTCTTCGATCTGTTAATTTCTCTAAGTTCCTCTCGATTCTCGATCGCTCCTTCGATTTCTTCTTTCGTGAATGCCATCACTCTTTGGTCAAACTCGTCTCGTAGTCTTGATTCGTTGAGGACGATGCATTAGGAAACGCTCCCGTGATGACTGATCCTTCTTATCGTTCCAATTCCTGAATGCAGCGCGTAAATTATAACGCTGCAATCTGTGTGGAGACGAAGAGACATCTGAGGAGCTTCTGCCCGCTTGTTTCCTTCTTCATTTGTACACTGCGTTGCAATATCTTTGAATACTTTTCTTCTGATAATAACTGGACGGTTATTTTAAGCGACTTGATTTTTGTTGGTCATTATGTGGCGGATTTCTCTCAATTTCCTGCTTTTGTTGATTTCGAAAGAGTATTAAATTTTTATGTTCTTGTCAGAAACAAACTGAACTGTGTGAACTCTCCATCTTTTCAGATCGATCGATTTGTTTCCATTACTATACTGCTAGTCAAAATTAGATCTCGAATTCTACTGTTTGATAGAGCGAAGAACTGCTGCTAATATACTCCTAAACCTCCCCACATCAAGCTTTACCTTTTGCTGGATGAGAAATATCTTCCAGAAGGCGCTGAATCCCTGCTGTTTCTGGATTGAAGTTCTTTGTTTCCTCTGGCCTCGCAGTCATCAGCTTGAACCCCATCGATATGACCGTTTTAATCACTTCAGGATCGGGATCCTCTCCGGAGAATTAGCAGTGCCCTCGGCTTGCTCTTGACGCCTCTGCTGAACCTTCGTTTCAGGGAGGACCAATTCATTAGGAAGTCCCTGAAGTCGCGCATGGAGATGCTGTCGGGGGACTTGATGGCATCGATGCCGAGCGTGCGGTGGCTGAAGAGGCCGACGTGAGCCTCCGGAAAGCAATTGACTTCGCCGTCGCCGCATCCAGGTTGGCGGGTAGTTGGACAGGCGCTCTAAGACAAGGCGGTACTTGGCCATGAAGCGGTAGTTGAAGTCGGAGACGAGGAAGCGGACCTCACCGTGAAAAATGGAAGAAAATATTTATTTTATAATTCTACAATCTGATAAGCAAATGCTTTATTTGAATTCCATTTGTACAAATGTTGTAAATGAAAAATAAGAATGATTTCTATAATAATAAATGACCAAACGTGCAAAACCCACACGACTTGTCTGATGGATTCGTCGCTTAACTAGCTATCGTGGTCCAAATGGCTTGTAGGACCTCGATAAATAAAGTTGCTGATCGATTTGTCTAACCGGATTGATGTGACCAACCTTCGACAGCCACATTCCAACCCAAACTCACCCGACAACAAATTCAATCCAGATCCAAGCAAACCATGGTCGAGATGCATGCATGCAAAGATCGACGGATGTTATTTCGAAATGATTCATCCTGTCCCTGATCATTCTAGGTTAACATATCTCAGTTAAGGTCCGAATAGATGGAGATTGTCGCAAGAATACATGGGAACTGCCAAGGAATACACATGGAATGACTTTACATCGTATAAATGTAGAACATACTCTAGATGCATTGCCATAATAGCTCAGCTTTGCATCCGATATTCGATAATAATTCTCGAACTTTCGTGTGCCTCTGGAGCTATCACTCAAGGGCCTCGGTGCCTTTGGAAACACCCAAAACATCCTTGTTGCTGATCAGGAGGGATCATACCTCCACCCTTGGATGTGTCAATAGCTTCCAACATGGTCACCACTTCATTCATCTCCGGTCGTTTGTCAGGGTTTGCATCCCAGCATATTTTCATCACATTTGCTAGAGAGCTGGGGCAACAGCGTGGAATATCCGGCCTCAAGTTCTGTATTTTACATGTAAGTTACAATTGCAGCTCTACACATTCTAGGAATTGGTCGAGAAGAAAAGTGTACCTGCCGGACGACAGCAGATGTGATCTCGGAAAAGCTAAGGTCAGGATACGGCATGTCGCAACAGTATATCTCCCACAAGCAGATGCCAAAGCTATAAACATCACATTTTCTATTGTAAGGATTGCCATTTAGGACCTGCGTGTGTTGGTATTATGTCAGTACCTTTTCTTTTCACAGTTAAGAAGGTAGTTGAAAACAATGATACATATTGCATGTGATCAGAAAAAAAATTGAAGATAGACGATCGAATTGAACTTGGACATCTATCGTTATACCCTGGAGAATCTTAGTCTTATTCTGTGTACCTATGTGTATATTAGAAACACAATCCACGAGCTTATCATTAATACCTTTCCTCTCTTTCTCTTAGGTTCTTCAAATCCTCCACACCATCTCCTCCATATCCTCTGACAATATTTGCTCAGGTCAAATGAGAGATTCTTCCACAATCACCACTTAGCAACCTTTTTTTGTTGCTAACCAGTTCCTCTGTATTTGGTGTGTTTGCTAGCCCATCACACCTCGTTCGGTCAGACAAAATCAGGGCATCTCCATGGCATCAACTACACCAATTGAGGTTTTCTCAACCATCGTCTTTCTGGTATATATTTTTCTTCTCCGAAAAAACTCTAGGTGACTTGCTATATATGTCATAATGAGCAAAATTAAGAAGCTACATCACCACACCTCAAACTGAAAGTATTATTACTCACAGGTTTATTCATATTCATAGACCATATGGGCCATTCGATCTAGCATTAGGCAGTAAACTAGAGTTCAAGGAGGTATTACAGATTTGCAATCATCTCGCCCCCATCAAAATGCTTCTCGGCTAGTTCCCTTGCCATCCTATACAATGCACAGTTTTACTCATGGACCATACAGGCCAGTCAATCTAGCATTATGTGGTAATTTAGAGTTCAAAGTGGTATTGCAGATTTGCTATCATCTCGAGATTTAGGCAGATCATCCTGGACAAGTCATGCCATTGGATGTGGCTTCAATCATCTCTTAATCCAGATCAATGCAAACTAAAGTTACTTGCAGGACCTTCGATTGAGAAGGACTGTTAAAAGGGAAGATTATATCACTGATTTGCTCCAATGTGTTTCCTATCATATATGTTCTCTTCTGATTCACCCAACATCTTTTTAATTTGCAATATAATAGAACTATTGAATCATCGTCTACATATCCAATACAATTTTATCTTTCCCATCAGATTATATCAGAACATAAGTGGCACTCAGGTTAAGATGATAAAGTTGAACGCTAGTAAACATAGATAGATAGATGATAATATTTAAATCACCATTGAAGTTAAGAAATTATTCTTGAGATATGAAATCACAAGCAAAAATCAGAAAACATAGGTTGTGTGCTCCTGTCTCACCATAAGCAAATATTTATATCAAGCCCATACACCAAAATAGTTACTCCCTAAATCATAAGCATTCATAATAAAAAATTGTACCATTTATGAATGATTCAAGCTGCATAATTGGAGAAGAGAATATATAAATTAACCCAATGCAATGTCACTAAAAGGCATACCTCCGGTGCCATATATCCAAGGGTTCCAGTCTCACCGGTCATGTCATTAGGATTTTGAGCCTCAATACGAGCAACACCAAAGTCGGCAATTTTTATTGTTCCAGTCCTATCTAGAAGCATATTCTCTGTCTTTACGTCCCTGTGCACAATCTTTTGGGAATGAAGGTAACTTAACCTGTGAAGGCAGGTAATGAGTAAGAAGTAAAAATGAGAACAGAATGTCACATAAGCTAAAAGTTCTTAGATTGAAGGGTTCAAAGATCAGTGCTAACCCTCTCGCAAGATCCAAAGCTATCTGTACCACTATCTTGAATGCTAGCTTTCTTCTATGGTGCTTTATAAGAAAAGATTTCAGTGCACCACCAGGGAGATATTCAACGACGACACAGCAAACATTGCTGGGCATGCCAAGATGGCCATTTTCTGTTTGTATGCTTAGGTTCGTTGCTCCAAGGGCAGCCCCAATAAACTACAGGAATACATGTAAATGTGATTGCAAATGTCAAAAATAAATAGAAATACAAGTACAAAGAATAAGTGAATATGGGATCCAAGAATGAACATGACATGGAATAATTTCTTTAATACACACACACACACACACACACACACACATATAGTACCTTAGTAACATTTGGATGATCAAGTTTATGCCAAACTGTCACTTCCTGAGAAAATGCTGCCCGTAGTGCAGCAACTTCAGATTCAGTTTTGTTTCCTTCTTCCCCCCAGTCAAGCAACTTCACTGAACATAGTAAAAGGAGAAATTGTTATCGCCGCCAGTAGAAGTCAACTGACATGCTGTTTTGGTACTCAATCAAGGAATTTCAATGATGGATGATGAACAGGAGTTGATATGTGATCGTGTTGTGTGCGCTAAGAAAGTGTGTAATAAGAAGCATCATGGTTAAAGTGTAAAGCAGATATGAAAAGATAAAGGCAAATAAAGAATATTCCAAACCCCACACAAAAAATCATAACTCATCTCAATTGCCCAATTGTAACTCATTCCAATCTCATTGCTGCATTTTGTACTTCCTTCAAAAGATATCACAAGGCCAACACCTCATTATTTTAGCTAGGTTCACATGAAAGTACAAGTGAGAAAACAACTGATCCAACAAAAGTCACGGGGAAAACACCAACCTTCAATGAAGTCCCTTGGAGCTTTCTTGTTACCACAATTAGCAACTTTTTATATATGAAACCAACTTGAGCATACCAAACACACAGTGAAAGTGGAGACACATAACAATCTCGCGGTATCATTAATGCAAAATACAATAAACCAGTGAAATTTTTTTTGTTAATGAACACAAGTAGGCTTAGTGATGATCCATTTGAAAGTAATAAATACTTTTATAGAATAATAGATTTACCAGGAACAAATATGATGATAGATGATGAGAGTTCAAAGTCAGATTGAACACTGATTTAGATGATTCTACTCTTTAGTGCACAGAAAAAGGGAAGTAAGCATTCTAGAGTAATTGAACTCGTGCTAGCAAGGGCAACCGCAGCCGCTGCAGCTGTCGCTGTCGCAGTCGCTGCAGCCGCCGCAGCCGCCGCTACAAAAATATCAACGATTAGCGACGGAATTTTTTGTCGCTAATCGGTCGCTAAGTAACAGTAGCGACCGATTAGCGACGGAAAATTTCCATCCCTAACGAACCGGTCGTAAAGACCAAATAGCGACGGAAATTTAATTCCGTCGCTAATATAAGAAATTTAGCGACGGAATTAAAACTTCCGTCGCTAATATTTTTAGAAATATCTG
>JBBUKS010424133.1:0-18614 GCA_038050645.1 Hedychium gardnerianum
TTGTATCATTTTAAACATGCCTAATTTTTTCTCAATAGATGCAATCCCGACTTTCTCTCTAGTGTTCTCATTTATTATCCTGTCCATCCTCGTATGTCCACACATCCACCTTAACATCCTCATCTCTGCAACTCTCATCTTCTGTTCATGTGCTCGAGTCATAGCCCAACATTTAGCTCATTCCAAACACAAAACAAGGAAATTTAAGTGTTTCTTCTCTCTTTCTATCACACAAGCGCACGCGAGGGCATGCACACAATTTATGCCAAAAATATTTCATTGATTGCCAACAAAATTATATGATAGAGGTAAAAAAAGAAGATAAAGGAAGATTAAAAAAGGGCATGAAAGAACAAAGAGAAAAAAATTGATAATAAGCCATTAAGTGTTATATAGCTAAGTAATGGAAGAAACATAATTTATGATCTAACAAGGTATTTGACACTAAACATACTTTTTTTCTTCCACACTAAGTGATATATAACATTGTTATCTTACTATTTGGTATTTTTATAGTCAGAATAAATTGATAAGGTCGCATAGGTGGCAATCTAACATTTTTTACATATTCTTTGAACTAAAAAGTGCCTTATCATCTCATCATCATCATCATCATGTATGTCCTGATTATTTGTGCTTAGCTACATGAATCTTATCTTACCATTGAGCTTTATACAAGTGCCTAATCACATAAGTATTTAAAAATACATTTTGTAAATTGAATGTCAGGTGACAATATTGTTTGCGTTAACTCAGATTTAACAAATACTTGCCACATCAATTTAACTTGGACCAAGTAAGTTCCAAAATATCGAGCCATGTTGGAATTTCTTGATGTCAATGGAGAATTGGAGGGGGAAAGAGGAAGGAGATGAAACAAAAAAGAGAACACAATTATATATCTAATTTTGGACTCATTGTGCCATCTAGAATGGTATAGATTTGACATTTTATTATACAAATACAAGCTACAAAAAATAATGAACATTATTTCAATTCATTTAGATGTGTTTTGTAGCACTACTAAGAGGTGTTAAATGTCAATAATATTACTTGAACTGAGTATTATCGAGATTCGATAATCTATCAAAATGATACTTTTTAATCATACCATCTGGCACAATATGAGATTTTAAACCACAGCACCAACACATATGTCGCTCATATGATGCAAGTTCATGGCAGAGTGGCATGCCAATGATGTGCCATGGTAATATGTTCTATGCCTTGATGTGTGCTATTGTATTTGCATGTTTTGGTGACTATATATGTATATTTTAAAAATTTATGAATTCCGTAATAGAACTGTGGTTGCTTTACAGACTGGTTAAAATTCTATAAATGTCTCCAAATCATGAAGAATGCCATTGTGACACCTCTAGAAATTCCATTTATACTGACAAGAAAGAATTTGAACTGCCTCCTAGTGGAACAATAGTTTCGTCTGGAAGCTGGACAGATGTATCTATTTCAAATGGCATGTGCAAGAGCTCAGGGCATACAGCTAATAAATATTTCTACAAGAGGAGGAAGATGCAAAGAAATTCACTTGCTCTTCTTCCAGAAGATAATAAAACAACGGATAATGACAAGGAACAATTTGAACTTCCTCCTAGGGAGGCAATAGTTTCATCTGAAAGCTGTGCACCTCCATCAATTCCAAATGAACTCTGCACAAGCATAGGACATGATGGGTATGTGTACAAGAGGAGGAAGTTACAAAGAAATTCACTTGCTCTTCTTCCAGAAAATAATAATATATCTGATGCAAGACAAAAGTTTGGTGCCGAATTGTGTATTAGTTCTGAGGATTGCCAGTTGGAAGATAGGAAAGCTGATACTGAGAGAGCTCCTGTTGATACTTGTGCCACAGATACTGACTCACTTCAAGATTCTGGCCTGCATGCCATACATTCTATTGGAGAATATGAAGCATTAGATAAAACAAAAAATGTAAAATTTCCCAAATTTGCACAGGAAAATTGTCATCTATCAAATGATAGATCTTCATCTTCAAAATCTAATTTGGAATCTACTGCAACTTTCATCAAGATACACACAGATGATTCTTCTTTTGATGTTCTGGAACTAGGAGAATTTGATTCAGCAAGGGAACTTTGTATCTATGTCCTCAAAAGACATGGGCTAATTGGGAACTCTTGTGCTAGCAGCAGTGATTTTGATTTAGGAGTTCTGCTTGATCATAATAGCAACCTTTCTCAGAAATGCAAAATTTGTGGGCTATTTGATGACCCACTTCAGATGCTTATTTGTGACCAATGTGATGAAACATATCATCAGTCCTGTTGTGTTCCTCATGTGACAAAGATTCCAGTCGATGAATGGTATTGCCAACTCTGTTTCAAGAAAAAGCCAAAGCTTCTAATCAGTAAGTCACCTGATACAGTGGGTGAAATCTCCAATCACACACATAGAACATCTCCCAGAAAGTATTCCATATCATTCATGTTGAAGGACAGTAGGCCTTATACCACTGGAGTTCGAATTGGTAAAGATTTTCAAACTGAAATCATGGACTGGTCTGGACCAGTTTCCAAGTATGCTAACTCTTCACGTCTCATTGAATTTCCTTGTCTGTTGAAATATTTTCCGATATGCTAATCCATGTTTCTGCTTTGTGGATAAAAGCTGACCTAGAGTAGACATTGGTTTATATTACTGATACATTCTCTTGTATTTTCTAAAGACAGAATCTGATCTATTGTAATCCAAGATTACAAAATGAAATGTTTCATATGATGCAAATGGTTTGCAAACTTTTCCTTGAAATCATATGTATGGACCTACAAAAGTGTTGCATTTGGATTGATGTAAAATTATGGCAATCATAGAAAAGATGAATGAGTTTATAAGTTATATATGTGTGTGCCAAAAAAAAACAATATGGGAATGGGACATAATTCATGCTTGAAACATTTTACTTACCTTGATTGAAGTTACAGAAAATTCATAGCAAATGGAATCCACAAGTTAGCTAATAATACTTAACTTCATGATGAATTAAAAATAGGCTAAGAAGACACTGAGCCTTTTCCAAGATGACTGCCTATATTCTTGTACATGCTTACTTTATCCCATGGTTTGTGAGAAAACATTACTAGCCTTGATGAGGATAACATGATACACACTAAATTTTATTTGTGAATCCATGTCTATTTTCTTTTTATTTGCCGTTGAAGATATCCCATTCCCTTGTGCATGCACTTCTTGTTCTGGTGGCTTTAAACTTGTCACTTAGAACTTCAGTTGGTTATCCATGCCGTGATCCATATTATTCCTGATGCATTTTCTTAATTATGCAGTGAAGATGATTATTTTGACGAACCATCTGAAATGGAAACTGATGAATTTGTAAATGTAAGTTGTAAAGTTTTATCTAAGTATCATATTCCATGTTTCTTTGGATGCTAAATGTCATACATTCTACTAGGTATGGAAAGGAAGAAAGACACAAAATCATATCGGTATTGGTAATTGGGTTCAATGCCGGGAATTCTTGCACTTAGGTGGACCTAATGAAGGGATTATTTGTGGAAAGTGGCGCAGGTCTTTTCTTTTTCTTGTTTTTTACTAGTCTTAGTAATTGGGAGACTGAATTCCTATTAATATAGGTGCATCTGAAAAAAAAGATTCCAAGTATCTTTTCCAATGATTATGGTTGGATTTACTGACTGCTCACGTTTGTTTACTTTTGTAAAACTCACTGACCATATGCAATATAAATCTCCTCAGTCTAAATTATTTGCAAATGATAGGATGCAAATTGAAAGTTTGAATAAAATAAACTTGAAGCTTGAAGGGTGCAGTAAAATTTTAGAAATTAAAGATTTTAAGCTGAGTAAAATTAAATTTAATATTGAAATGTGATTTCTTCATAACAAAAGCAGTGAGGTGTAGTTAAGTTGGATGGAATTTTTCTTCTTCTTTTTTTGCAATTATGAGTTTTAGATATCTTGGATCTCTTAGCAAACAAGATGAAGGGGATATATCATTAATATGAAAATGATTAAGTGGTTAAAATGAAAAGGAACATCTAGAGTTTTATTGGATAATCTTGGATGCTTAGATAAATAGGCAAATTTTATAAATTTGGTATGATCAATCATACTTTATCTGTTGGATTTTAGTTTATGTATAGTTAGAAAACGACACAATTGAGTTAGCGTAATAGAAATCAGAACCGAAAAATGAGTTTATGAGGCTACTAGAAAAAAATAATGCCATTATTTAGATGTATCTACAGTTGCTCTGCTAAATGATAAAATAAGAGAAGATGAGTCAAAGATCCTACACGGTCTTAGAACACTAATCAAAAGTAATTTAAATGGTCTGTATACTACTAGAAGAAAATCTTACAGAGAATCAAGATCTAGATCTATGCAGTGTTCCTAGTTGAAACTCTATTTGTTCTCGTTATTAATTTTTGAATTTACTAGTCATACCTTCTTTTTTTTCTGTTGAAATCTTGTTTTCAGTATATGAACAAAATTGAATATAACTTTGGCAATGATAAAAGAAGAAACAATGATTTGATTAATCTAAGATATTTAGATTTACCTTTTGGTCACAAATGTTGGTGATTCATGGAGAAAGGTATACTTCAAGTGGAAATGGGTATCAGACAGTCTAGATAGTTCAAAGACAATTAAGTATTATGAATAATCGAGTTTAATCATCATCCTTTAAAAGCTTCTTCAAGATGTTTCTTGTATGTTCTCAAAAGTGTTTGAGGATGTAGTCAACTCTCAATTTATATTGCAGGGCTCCTCTCTTCATAGTTCAGAGTGAAGATTGGGATTGCTCTTGTGCCATTGAATGGGATCCAATTCATGCAGATTGTGCTGTGCCTCAGGTGAGTGATCCTTAGTGAATCAACTTAAAGTTTAGGTAATACTTGTTATCTTATCGCCAATTGTCACTCTTTATCATATTCCAGGTATTAGCTTTAAACATCATAGGACAAAGAATGAGTGGTTGAAATGAGTGAGAATTTGGAAGCTTGTATAAATCATTTTGTCTCCCTTAAGATAATTGAAAATTTAAAAAAGAGAATATGATCCGACATACTTTATGGATTAGAGTATTGAATCGATAGGAAGTAATAGGCAAAAAAAGGTAAATGTAATAGAGATAAGGATGGTTAGTAGAATTACTTTAAAGGATCAAAGAAAGATACTATGATCTGAGATAATAAAATGAGAAGAAAAAAATTATTTTAAGATGGCACAAACATATCTGAAAATGACCTGTAGATTTTATAATGAGAGAGTTAAATTGATTAAAGTGGTAGAAGGAGGTCAGAGAAAATATTTGCCAATGTATTAAAGACAATTTAATTGATTTAAACATTACTAGTTATGCAACCTTGTATAGAGCTCATGAAGCAGAAGCATAAGTTACATGTAATCGAAACCCAAACAGTTTTTTCCCCCATTTTTTGTATTTCTTAAAAATTGATCATTTTTTATGGTTGATTGTATGTATTTTAGTATTTTTGACCTGTTCTTGTGCACCCGTAGGAACTCGAAACCGAGGAAGTTCTCAACCATCTGAAATTTGTAAAATGGGTATGTCAAAAACTATCCCTGTTATGTAATAGAATAATTTCAATGATATATGTTGTCGCTACTCCATTCCTTGCCATTTGAACCAAACACGCGATAAGTTTGTTGTTCATTCGAATCGAAAGATAGTACTTTTAACATTTCCTTGTTTCTGAACATGCCAATGTCATGCAGCTGAGGCGTCGTCTGAGTGCTAAATCCGCGAAAGACGGCTCCAGTTGAAGTATCGACTCGGAAGGTACAAAATGCCATGTCCCTGTTCTTACTCCTCGAGCTAGAGGAATTTTGTTGTGTGAAAATTTTAGACTATTACACCGTGTAATCCTTGTATATATAAATTTGTAGAACTGGATATAGACAATTATTACTAAGAGGTGATTTGGAAAAATGAGATTCTTGTAAAGGAAAGGCCAACAATTTTGTTGTACAAGCTGTGTAAGTTAACTAATTTTCATCAGTTTCTTCCATGTAATTTATTATTCTTCGATTTTCTGAAGCTTAAATAGTCTTTTCTTGAGTAATTGCTCAAGAACATAATCTCTTGAATGATGTTGAAAGATGCATTCTTGATATTATTATTTTTGGATCAAAGTAACCTCAATCAGAGAGAGCAATATGATTCTTTTGAAGTTGTCTAGTGAAAGAATTATTATTATTTTTTAGAAAGGTTAAAAAGATAACATTTCTCACATATGTATATAGGCATTAAAAATAATTATTTAAAAATAATAATAATAATAATAATAAAGAAATAAATGTTTTAATAAATTTTCAAAGAAAGGTTGACTTTCTATTAATATTCAATTTGACTTGTCCATATTTAACCTCTAGATTCATGTCTGATAGATACCAGCAATGATTGATTGACCATTCAAGTCAACGGTCAAGGTTTAACGGTCAGGAAGCAAACAGGTAACCAATGTAAACAACGAACACTTTGCTCCTCCTTCCCCTGTTCTTTCTTCACCGTCTCGCCGTGTCCATGGCGTCGCTCAACCAGACGTCGCCGGAACATCGCATGGTCTGCTACGACACCGGCCGCGTCGACTCTGAAGGCGTCTTTCTCGGCGACAAGCCTCTCCTCTTCTCCGTCCCCCTCTTCCTCTTCGAGCTCATCGTCGTCTTCTCCTCCACCAACCTCCTCCATTCCCTCCTCCGCCGCCTCCACCAGTGCCGCTTTGTCTCCCACATACTCGTAAGCTTCGTTTCCGGCACAGTGATCTCTCGATCATCTTGGAATGTTTGTGTTGATGATGGTTTCAATGTGCAGACTGGCATTCTTCTCGGGCCGTCGGTGATTGGGCAACGACAAGCTCTGCAGCAAACTCTGTTCCCGGAGCGCGGCCTCCACATCCTCGAGATCATCTCCCTCTTCGGCATCATCCTCTACCTCTTCAACATCAGCGTCAAGACGGAGCTCAACCTCTCTTGGTGGGAGATGCAGGGGCGGAACGCGGTGGCCATCAGCGTCGCTGGCTCCCTCCTGCCCGCCCTCCTCAGCGCCGCCGCTATCGTCGGCTTCCAGTCGGTTGTTCCCCTCGACCTCCGCACGAGCGGCTTCATCTACTTTGTCATCCTCCGCCTCTCCTTCTCCTCCTTTCCCGTCGTCGTCGACGCCCTCGACGAGCTCCACCTCCTTAACTCCGCGCTCGGCCGGCTCTCCGTCGCCGCCGCCCTGCTCGAGGACATCGGCTACCAACTCATCGTCGTGGTCATCAAGACCGCCTTCATAGTCTCCGAGATCACGTCCGTCAAGGCCCGCATTGGGATCCCAGCCACGGTGGCGGTGGTGCTGCTGCTCTTGGTGCTCGGAGGCGGGAAAGCGGCGCGGTGGGTGGCAAAGCGCTCGCCGCGGGGGCAGATGCTGTCGGAGGGGTGCTTCCTTGTGCTGCTCCTCATGGCACTAATGGCATCGATCACGACCAACTTCATCGGCTTCAACATGACCATGGGGCCGATTCTTCTGGGGCTCGCTGTGCCGGGAGGAATGCCGGTGGGCGTCACTTTGACGGAGAGGCTACAGCCGCTCTGCGCCGGGTTGCTCCTCCCGCTCTATTTGTTCATCGTCGGCTACCGGACCGATTTGGGGGCGCTGAACAGACTGTGGCTGTGTTGGGTTATTCTGCTCGTTGTGGTCCTCTGCTACGCCGGAAAGCTCGCCGGAGTAGTCGCCGCCTCGCGCCACTTCAACAAGATGCCGATGAGCGATGCCATCTCGTTAGGGCTCATGCTCAACGTCAAGGGATTCGTAGAAGCCTTCAACTTTTTCTTCTTCGTTCACAACAGGGTCCGATTTTGATCTCATTCTCCATCATCTCCGTGTCAATTTCTAGGGGTTCTGAATATTTTTCCCCCCAATTTCATTTCAGCTGGCGTTGCCGGAGCATTTGCCAGCGCTGACGCTTTCAATGGTGGCATCGACGGCGGCCACGACGCCGCTCATCAAGACGTTGTACGACCCGATGCTGCGGTACGTAGTGCTGAAGCGGCAAACCGTCGAACACCTTCCTCCCGTGTCGGAGCTCCGCCTCGTCGCCTGCGTCCACAGGGAGGACCACGTCAACCCCGTCCTCGACTTCCTGGACGTCATCCGAGCCACCATCGAATCCCCCCTCTCGCTCGTCGTCCTCCACCTCAACCAGCTCGCCGGCCGTTCCGCCCCGGTGTTCCGCCCCCACCACCCCACCGCCGAGGCCACCATCGCCTCCGACCGCATCACGAACGCTTTCCACCGCCACTTCGAGTCGGAGCAGGGAAGCGTCGCCTTAAGCACCTTCGTGGCGATCTCGCCCATCGGGAGCATGCACAACGACGTCTGCATGCTGGCCCTTGACCACAAGGCCTGCCTCGCTCTCCTCCCCTTCCACAAGCACTTCAATGGCGCTCGCCACACCATCGACCACGCCGTCCAAACCGTAAATCGCAACGTCCTCGATTTCGCCCCCTGCTCCGCCGCCATCCTCGTCGGCAACGCCCTCCCGACCCGCGCGAGCTTCGACGACGGCGGCCGCCGCGTCGCTGTCTACTTCCTCGGCGGCCCCGACGACCGCGAGGCCCTCGCGTTGGCTTTCCGCATGGCGAGGAGCAACATCTCCATCCGCCTCACCGTCGTGCGCTTCCTCCCGCTCCAATACAAGAGGCTGGTGGTGGAGCATGACGAGGAGCGGATGCAGGACGACTCGGCGGTGGCGCAGGTGCGGGAGGTGTGCGCCGGCTACGAGGAGAAAGTGTTGAAGAACGGAGAGGAGACGGCGGCGTTAGTTCACCAGATGAGCCAGGAGTTCGAGCTGGTGATGGTGGGGAGGAGGAACGGGATGGAGTCGGAGCTGACGAGCGGCCTGTCGCAGTGGAGCGAGTGCCCGGAGCTGGGCATCATTGGCGACATGTTGGCGATGGAGTTCGCCGATAAGATCGCCATTCTGGTGGTGCAGCAGCACCAGAGCTTCCGAGGTAGAGGAAGCGGAGGAGGATCGCCGGAGAATGACGGCGGCGACGCGATCTCGGAATCTTGAAAACTTGATTATTTTTTTTAATATAAAATTTAGGTTTTAAGATAAATATATATATATTTTTTTCAGTATTAATTACTTAAATATATAATCTAATAATAAATTTAATAGATTTTCAGTTTAATTTAGAGTGAGCAAGTGTGCATGTTGGTAAAAATTGAAGGGCATTTCGATGATATCTCTAAATTAGGAGGGGGTGGCAAGTAAGTTTTTTTGGGATGAATTGGTGGCTAATATATGAGGTGATATTATTATAAAATTTGAGGGTTAAATTCTGGTTAATAGTCAGGTTTTTGTCCTTTCTCATTATTGGTCATTGTCTGAACTAGTAAATTAACTTTTGTGATTTACCTCTTCTGCATTGGTTCTGAGACATATTAGCGAGGGCGCTAAGGGCGACCTTCTGTATTGGTCCTGAGACAGATTAGCGAGGACGCTAAGGGCGAGTGTTTAAATTAATTAAATATGACAAAATATGGGATGATAAATGAATTAAATATAACAAAATATAGGATGATAAATGAATTAAATATTCATGAACAAATTTAATATTCGATTTGATAAAAATTTATTTATGTTCGTTCAATATACATAAAATTAATTAAATGAATAAATTTAAATTATTCGTTAAACTAAATAAATAAGTTTGAATATGTATGTATTCAGCTCGTTAATATTCGTGAATGTTCATGAATAATATTCATGGTTAACGTTCATGAGTAATATTCGTGAACAACGTTTATGAATAATATTCATAATTAACGTTCATAAATAATATTCATGAACAATATTTATGAATGATATTTATCAATAAATTTTTTATTAATATATTAAATAAAAAAAGAAAATTTAAAAATTTTAAAAAAATTATATTATCAAACTCAATAATCAATCAAATAATTTTAAAATTTTAAATAATCAAATATATTTAAATTAAAAATTCAATAATATTTAAATAAATTATGTTCAAATTAAGCTCATTAAAATTTAAAAAAATAAAAAATTTGATTAATTATTTTAAAAGTTTGATTATTTCAGGTTCGATTTGTTTACTGCCCTGTCCGAGTAAATATTCAAAATTCTGTCCAGATCACATCCATTACCATTTTGACACGTGGACGGTGCCAGCAAACAGGTGACGTGTTCAGAGGACCTCGTTTTACGTCAAACTGTGCCTGCCGGAACAACCTACCGCTAAGCAAGCCCTCGCTGCTACTGCTCTTCCCGACCGTGGCCATGGCGGAAGAAGCGCGAATCGGCCCCTCTGATCCCCGCCCGACAACGCTAACCGCTGATGGATCTCCCAAACCCCAGGCGCGTGCAATCTCTCGTATCCCTTTAATTCCGCTCCTCGATTTGTTTGATTTCTTTTCTGGATCTGCTCTTTTCTAGAGCTAGGGTTCCTGTCCTATCGGTTTGAATATTAAGATCATTTCCCCCGATTTTATTGTGTCTTTCGTTGATAGATGAGTGTGTTTCTTCACTTTTTATTACGATTTCTCTTTTGCTCCGTGATGAAAACAAATAAATATACATGACTTTTACTCTTGCGGCGACGTCAATGTTATTTGATTGATCGGATGAACATATGGTGATCTAATTGCATTTTCCTGTGAATCTTCGCATCTAAATAACTTTTATGTCTGTAAAGCTAGAAAATTGACACCTTTAACTAGTAGGATCTGTTCTGTTTTTGATGGTTAACCTCGTATATCTTGGAACTGTAGGTAGCTGATATTTCTGGCTTCACGATGCCTCGTGTACTAATGTCACCTGGAATGGCTCCTATACTCAATCCAGAGTACAAAGAAAATGGTGCAGGAATTTATGCTATCCAGTGTCTTCCATATATGAGTCCATTGGCTGGCTTTTCTCCTAAGACTCTTATTCCGTTGAAGTACAACATACCTACGTAAGCTTCTGCTCAATTCTGTTAGACCAGATTGACTTCCTTTATCTTTAATTAAATTTATGTCACTGAAATTGACTTTTGCTAGTTCAGTTAATTGTTGATTCTGCTGGAAAAATCAATATCCTGAGTTCATA
The DNA here is from genome assembly GCA_038050645.1 of Hedychium gardnerianum. NCBI lineage: Eukaryota > Viridiplantae > Streptophyta > Magnoliopsida > Zingiberales > Zingiberaceae > Hedychium > Hedychium gardnerianum. The sequence continues at coordinate 11,141 of JBBUKS010424133.1, forward strand.
CTGTCTATCTCTATCTCTCCTCTCTAAGTTACTATAGAGCAGTTAGCAGCATTACAGATACTTGATTATTGCATTTAGTTGAGTAGATTGGATCCTCATCCATTTTTGAAGATTGTCTCTGAAGGTAGCTAGCATGTGACATCCTTTTCTTGCTGAAAAAATTCTAGTAGAAATTTAGGTATTCTTCGTGTCATGACTCCTAGTTCAATTAAGATTGACATTTTAAACTGACTAAGTTCAATTTTAACTGTATATTTTTCTCATCATAGTTTTCATCTTTTTTGTTTATATTGATATGTAATACAATTGCATCTTCTATTTCTCTTCTCTCATTTATATGTCATTGGAATTGGCATCCATTGTGTTGCAAAGTTTTCCTGAATTAACTGTATTGAGTTTAAAGATTGTCATTGACATGACATTTAACCCAATGAAATATTCTGTATCTCATGTTGCTGTGTAGCTGGTATGATAATAAAAAAGTTTGTTCTTAGTCATTTTATGTAGTAGACCTACAACAAGCACTATGATGCATCCGGCTATATATGAGTTTTGGATTATTCTTCTCTTTTGGCCTTTGATCACTTTTTGATCAAAAGCTTGTGAAATAATTCTATGCTCTAGGGATGCACGGGCCAATTTCAAGTCAACAAATCTAGCTGCATAAACTAAAATGGATTGCACACATTGTCTCTTCTTTGATTGTTGAATTGTATATCCAAGTCACATTTGTTTCCTTTTTGTTCATTAAGCCTAAACAAATACCAGTTGTTCAGTTTTCCATTCTAAAATTCTAGTTAAACTTGATTAATATCTAGCTATATCATTGAGAAATTGACCAGAATTTCTTTAAAGATACTTCAACAGATCAACTATGTTGTATAACTCTGCTAGTACATTGAGCTTTGCTTGTTAGTCAGTGTGTCCAGTAAAATGTTTTTACGCTGCAAATGACATGTTGAACTTGATCATGCGTTTATTTCATCTCATTTGTGCGTTTCAGGAGGCAAAGTGCCGGTGGAGCTACTAATGAACATGGGCAGGAAGCAGCGCATCAACATGGAGTTCAAAGACAACCTGTAGTAAGGAGAGTTCTATTTGCATTTCAGCTTGACTTGGGTCTGATCATCAAGTTGGCAGCGATGATTTTTCTTTTTAGCCAGGAGGGATCACCGCAGAACTTTGTTCTTCTTATTTTCTTTGCATCATTTGTATACCTGTGAGCCCAACTCTCTTCCTTCACTACCTGAATATTTACTCCTTACTCGCGCTATCCCCTTTTTGAATTCTTTATGCATGTTAATATCATAGGTATCAAACTGGAGCCTTGGCTCCATTTATAAGATGGTTTCAGCAAGCAGGAGCCCCTCCTCGACATCATGCTCCTCTGGTGCAGCAGAATGGCCCACCTGTGGTTCGTGACCTTCACGATAATCCTCAACCTGGTATATTTCTCTCCTATTTCATAGATATATGTTTGTTTGATTCCATTATCATCCTACAGCCAAATACCATGTTTGTGGCTTGTTTTACAACCTTAACCTAGAAACAAAATCTGAAACCAGTCGGAGATCCCTCCCTTACCGATTGAACATCCCTACTTCACGCCGAATGTTTCGTTCTCTACTGAAATGACTATATCAGTTGCAGGTGCAAATAATCATGACCAACCTGCCCAAAACCTGGAACAAGTCGATGGCAACCAGAATCCTCCCCAGCCCGAGCCACCTGGGAACAACTTCTGGCGACTGGTGAAAGAGATCCAGGTGTTTGTTGTTGGATTCTTAACTTCACTTCTTCCAGGTTACCATAACAATGATTAAGCTCCATCCATCATCATCACCCAAATCAACCACAGGCGATGAGATTTAAGACTTAAACAAAATCAGCAAAAGGGGGGTAAAAGGTTTTTCTTTGTTTTAACTCCTGTCTGTCTTTCTTAAATTGAAATAAATTGTCATGTAATATATTATTCGAGGGGGAAAAAAGATAATTTATTGTGCATTTCACATGTTTGGAATTTGCTAAGCTCTAGTATAGGAGTAGAGAGAATGTTTAATGTAGTGAAATGCATCAAAAAGAGAAAGAACCGAGGATGGAGTCGATCGAAGAATTGAGTCGTGGATAATGAAACAAACATGGACTTGATTACAAGACTTATAAGAGTAAGTATACTTGAGAATTTATTTGTTTCATCTTGTTATGGACTTGATTCGATTATTTACTTATTGATTACTTACATACCAATTGAATATCAGGCTCAACTCCTTACAAGAAATGACCTACATAGATGTCGATGATATGGCGATACCGCAGTCACTGCAAATGTCGATGTGTTCATAGAAGGAAGCAGGTAAACAAGATAAAGAAGACTGGGACTTCGATGCACATTTTTCGCAAGATCTTGAGTTTTGCATTCACAATCTCATGTTATAATGAATAAAATGGCTTGTTAGACAAGATGCAAACCTTAATATATATATATATATATATCACTTAGAAATATTGAACAATAATATATAAAATAGAATTGAATCAGTAAATTTTTGTGCATCGTTTCTTGTCCAAATAATAAATATCAATCACAGACAGAAAGAACAGAATTCACATGCTTAGAACACAGCCCAAAGTCACAAAACAAAATAACTGTGTGATAATAAACTGATACACACATATATCACCAGAGAATATTATTATAATTATAATTATAATTATTTTATTTGTTTTTACCCTCTGAGAAGGAATATATCTCTGCTTTGTGCAGAAAAGAATAAATCTAATTAAAAAAGATGGCGAATATTGTCACACAGCAGCTGGTACAATAAAGATAGACAGACCAGACCCTCTCAAAGGAATATATCTATCTGCTTGCCAAAACAAATACACTAGCAGCCTTTTCAACTGACCCAAAATCCATTAAAAACTCCAACACTTGTTTAATTTAATCACAAGTGGATTAAATTAATTCACTGATTCTCATTTATTATTGTTTTTATATTTGAGAAGTTTGTTCTGACTGGCATTCTTCATGGTTGATGTTATCACTTGAGCATGTGGGGCTCATAGTTATCATTGTAATGAAGAAACTTGAGTCACCTTAGGAAGTGATTGGTTGGTCAAAGCTTTGTAGGTCAAGATGATTTGCTCAATGATTGTGTGTGGATCTTATTTGTTACCGATCGAGTTAGACGAATACAATATAGGTCTAAGTGCCTTCCTCACTCTCGCAAGTCATCACATACATTTGCATTACTTTGACAAATAGGTAATGTCACTAAGTGAGTGTGGTTTAACCTCACTAATTTTAGTTTAATTTTTTTAACCTTGGTTACCTCTAGGAACTAGATTAAAGTATAGGAAGAGAAAGAGCACCAAGTAAAAAAGAATAGTTCAAATCGAGCATCTTCTCTTTAACTTTGAAGCTCTTTTCGACATAACAAAGTGGTTCTCATTGGATGCACACTAACTTAATTTGTTAGTGCCGTCTAATTATCATTTGTCTTAATTCAAAACTCTTCAAATGCACTCCATCAAGAAGTTGAAGAAGAAGAGTGGCCTAAAGTGGGATGAAATTTGAAGGCATGGTGTCGCACCTACCAAACCTAAGGCTAGTTAGGGTTTGAGGAAGTGTCGATAAATGCATGCAATATTGGTATTGTGGAAGTCCGCTTGTCGACTAGGGTTTCTAGTGACATCCTATCATGCTCTTTAAAGATTTCCCTACTACTTTTTGCAAAACACATCCGGAAGACCAAAGCATAAATTTTTTATTTTTTATTTATGAAACCCTAAGAATCAAAACCCTAACTTTGAAGAACATTTCGAATAAGGGAATAAACTTGAGGGTAAAAAGTAAAAGTCTTGCTACATATTGTGCTAAAGGCAAAAGGCTAGGCTTTCAATCTAATTCTAAGTTAATTAATAGAATAGAGTCATGGCCATAATCATCATTTAGCATCATATCATTAAAGTGGATTTGCATTAACCCCCTTTTCCTACTTTTTCAAAAGATAATTTAATTTAGGGTTTAATGCAATAATATCAATTATGTTTTTAGTATGCTTTAATCAATCTTATAAAAAATTAAATATTTAGTGCCTTCTCTCTTTACTTCTAGAAAGGACTGATTGTATAGAAATCAAGATACTATTTCTTGTTTATTTAACTTAAAAATGATGATTTTGTAGGGTTCTATATTTGTCCTTGGACTAATTTTTTTTTCTTCATCCCATTGAAATTGGTAGAATGAAGTTTTCTTCATCCTCTTTATCGCAACTACTTCGGCTAACTTTGATAAGCAATAATCGCCAACTCGAGGCCAAAACTCGCTTTCGGTTGTGATCGACATTGTGACTTGTAAAGAGATAAATTAAATGAGATGAATATTTTAGAAATCTCAAAAATTCTGAGTGTATAAATAAATTAATATTAAAATTTTAAATGAGATAAATATTATAAAAGTTAGTTTTTGAATGAGTGTGCACAAGTGTAAATTTATATGATAGATAAATTTAAAATAAAAATTATCTACTTTTAAAATTGATTAAATTATTGTGTTAACTTTTCTTCTATTTATTAATTTTGTCTTTATTTTAATTCTTTAAGAAACCAACTGAATATATATATATATATATATATAATATTTTTCTTTTGAAAAGGTGGCATCAATTTGTTTCATTCGAGGTCGAGGAAATCGAAGCTCAAATACACGTGGTTTGCATGCATGAGGACATATTTACATGTTAACTGAATTATTTGTATTTTTATTCATTGTTTCTTTTTGGAAAACTAAAACAGAAAAAAAAAATTAGCTAATTTTCATATAACTAGTTAATTATATTCCTACAAATTATTAAAATATTACAGTAAATATTTCATGAAATCCTTAGATTCTTATTTTTTTATTTTTATAATTATGGTTCTTGAAATTAAAGGATTGCCCATGCATGGTGATGATCATATCCAATCACCACCTTTAATTAATAATACCTTTAGCATTAATTATGGTTCTTTGATGATTCTTCAAGATATGAGTGTTGTTCGTGTTCCCTAATTCATAGATAATTATTAATATTAATTATTATTTTTTAATATTATAAATTTATGAATCATATTCAATCGAATCTAACAACTAGATAGAAGAGGCCCTCCATTAGAAAATCTATGTCTAAGATTTGCTAAATTTTGTCTGATTTAGTGGTCGGAAGAGAACAACCCCCTCCCGTTCCTTCTTCACGACTCTAGGAAAAAGCTTTTTCAAGTGCGTGCACATTTAATTAAATAGATCTTTGCTTTTCTATGCATCATAATTGATATTATTCTCCTTGCCTTTCTCCACATGCAAATCATATGCAAAGATTTTATAATTCCTATTTTTTTTTTGGCTTTAATAAAATTTTGGTAATTTATTGAACACGTAGTCAACTCCTTTTTTTCTTTTCTAATACCCAAATTGCATACTAAAGTTTTATATTTATCAAAATACATATATATTTCTCATTATACCCCCTCCTTTTTATCCATCCGTGGACTACATTCATTGGTCGACTATTGTATATCTAATTAAAACTCATTAATGGATCTACAATGTTTAAAATTTTAAAATCTCGATATGATCTAAACTGAACTATGGGACCTAAGAATCCTTTGATGGTATTAGTGAATGAATATGATTGCCCTCAAATATAGATTTCACAACTTAGATAGAGAGTTGTGAATTTCTAAACTTGACACCATCTTGAGATATTTTCTCACGAGCTCATTAGAAAACCTAAGTTTATCATATTCACTCACTAATACTATAAAAGGGTTCTAGAACTCTCTTGATTTAGAGCATCTCAAGATTTTAAAATTCTGGATACTATAAAATTATTAATAAATTTTAATCAAAATTCATTAATAATATTAGACATCTCAAAAATACTTTAAATTAATTTCATTGTACTCTTTGTAACTTTTTGAGTGTAATTATATCATAAAACATGAATTTAGATATTAAGATTGAAATATTAAATTTATTACAATTAACTGTTGATAACAGATTTGTAATAGCCTAACAAAAAGTTTTATAATCGATAGATATAGTCGGTTGGAGTACACAAATGGAGTACAGAAAGTTCAAGAATTAATTAGGGTTGTTGATTGGATGCATAACAGTCGATTGATGAGTTACAAGCAATTGACTACTCATGATTATAGTCTACAAATGGAGTGAAGGAAGGTATAATAGAAAATACATATGTATTTTAGTAAATATAAAACTTAGATATGCAATTTAGATATTAAAAAAAGTTGACTATGCATTTCAGTAAATTTATTGATAAAATTTTTGATGGATCCTTTAATTTTATAATTAGGTTTGCTACATTTTTATTGATCCTTGACTTCTCTCGATTTCAAGTTAAACTATATCAAACTTATAACTATAAACTCTAATTTGAAATGGTTAATTGATTCGAATAATTAGAATAGTCTCGCACAGGCTAGTCCTTGAAAAATCATGTTCTCTATCGCTATCTCTCACTTCTTTTGTATATGCATACGTATATATACGCGTATACATACATACTCATGTACAATTGAAATCCCATCCTACACTTAATATAAAACAATTGGGATAATAACAACAATTAGAACAAATCTATGCATATCCCCATCAAAAAGGGTCAAATTGGAATATCTAGTTAAGGAAAGCATCTCTACTTATATACTTCAAACAACATGCGCCACTTGAAACACTTTCCCACCAAGACAATTTACAAAAAGGAGCAAGAAAGAGCATCATTCATCTACCATAACACTAGTGAAGCATCTCGGTGCCATAACATTCGTTCAATCTACGCAAATTTTTAAGCTCGAGCTCGGCTCGAGTTCGATTCGAATTTTAATTCTTAAGTTCAAGTTTGGCTCGTAATAAAATTAAATAGCTCACGAACGATTCGAGCTCGGCTCGTAATGAAATTAAATAGCTCACGAACGATTCGAGCTCGGCTCGAAAAAAACTCATTTAAAAATTAAACGAACTTAATTCGAGCTCGTTTAAAATAATTAGTTATAATAATTAATAAGATATTATTTTATATATATATATATATATAAAAGATAAACGAGTCTCTTAAGGAACACGTTTGCAAGGCTGTTAACGAACATGTTCGCGAGTCTGTTAACGAACACATTCACGATCCTCTAAACGAACATATTCGCAAGTCTGTTAACGAACACATTCGCGAGCTCACGAACTAAATACTGTTAAACTAGAGCTCGACTAAATAATATTTTCGAGCTCAAAATCAGACTCGAGCTCAGCTTGTTAACTTAATTGAACGAACTCTTTTTGAATCGAAACCCAAATAGTTCGTGAACGACTTGGTTCGTTTACACCCCTACTCATGCTCAATAATAGACGGTAGCTAACGAGGGTGCAAGGTGTATGAGTGAGATCAAATAACTTCCTCTCTTTTCGGTGTCATTATAC
>JBBUKS010425210.1:0-18600 GCA_038050645.1 Hedychium gardnerianum
AATAAAATGATTCACTAGGGATTATGATGTAGTATTTACACACATAAATCTAGATTGCAGGTTTTGCTTGAGGACAAACAAAGGTTTAAGTCTGAGGTGTGATGTGCGTAGATTATATATATTTTTATACATTGTTTGACGCACATATATTTATATTTTATGAGCATAATTTACATGTATTGCACTCTATTTCATTATTATGACATACTTCTACTCTTTTAGTTCAGAGAACTACTCTTTGCGTATTTTTATTGAGAGGATGCAATTTGGAGCATATTTGGAGCCATGTTGGATTTTGGGCAGCTTGCAGACAAAACGTAGAATGACCATAACTTTGTGCTCAATTAGAGTTTCAGGATGACTCAACTCTCAAAACGTAGATAACTTCAGGATCTACAACTTTGATTCAGATTCCAATAGAAGAATCCATCATCTTGCAATGAAAAAAAGCATAACCGTGCCTCCCTAGCATGGCCATGTCTCCTGCTTCGCCCAGATTTGCAGACCAAACTTTGAACTATCATAACTTTCATCTCAATTAGATTTTTGAGGTGTTATTTATATCAAATTGAAGATAACTTCAAGGCCTACAACTTTTCTTACAAGATGAGAAAACAATGTTTAACCATGCTAAAAGGTCTGTCCGTGCCTCAAGTGTAGTAGAAGCTCAAGGCACAGCCGTGTCTCCTAAACACAGCCGTGTGACACACATGAAGGAGGTCAAGGCACGGCCGTGTCTCACAGACACGACCGTGTGTCAAGCCTGGGCAAGCTCAAGTCATGGTCGTGTTTCCCAGACATGACTGTGTTTCTCTGGCAGTTCAATCTCAACTCTGGGTCGTGTCTCCCAGACACGGCCGTGTCGAATTCCAAACAGCATAAGGATCAAAAGTAAAATGACTATAACTTTGTGCTCAATTGGATTTTTTGGCTTATTCAACTTCCAAAATATAGATAACCTCAAGATATACAACTTTCATTCAAAGCATAACCCGAGATTAAGTGGTTTAGGATGTGAAAAAATAGAGTTTTGTGAAGCCTTACAAAAGGGGCAGATTTGAAAATTCTGGGCAAGTATAAAAGGGTCAAGCAGAAGACATCGGCTCTCATCCACCTCCATCCTTGACGATCTGTCCACCTTCAGAGCAAGGAAATATCCCGAAGACATCGGCTTCATCTCGATAAACATCTCTTCTCCTCTATTCTCAGATTTTGAGTTGTAAGAGTGTTATTATTCATGTCTTTGGTTTGTTCTTCCTTAAATATGGAAAAGTCTCCAAATTCTAAGGTTAGTAAGTAATTATGATGTGTGATTGATGTATGAACTATGTATATTTCATTTCCTTATTTAATAAAGTATTTATGTCTTATTCTATATGTATTGTGTCTACTACATATTTAACGAAATGTGTGTGTAAGTAATGCATGTAGAAGTAAGGGATTTACCTTTATGTTGAGGTTGCTACTGGGCTGGATAACCGGGGGATCCTTATTGACAAAAGGCACCCATTCAATCGGATATACATACCCTTAGTGACAAAGAGTATCGATATTTACCTACTTCCTAGAGTCAAAAGACCTTGACATAGAGGTTATTCTTTCCTAGGCATTCAATTCTAAAATCTAATTAGAATCCCTACAAAAATGTAAGCATGGAGAAGGAGATAACCGTGCATTAGAGACACTAACTAGCATCATAATGAAACCAAAACCCTAGAATCATTCTTCCCAAACCAACTTTCTTCTCTTTCACACTTTCTCTCTCCCCCCTCTCTCTCTCTTGCTCTCTCTCTTCCTCACACTCTCTCTTAGCTCTCTTGCATTTAAACCAACTTTCGACCGTCTAAATAATTTAATTTGTGAAATCACTAGTGCTTAATCAACAGTCCCTATAGATACAATAATTTTTACATTACTGACGACGTCGCCATACACTTGTGGTACGTAACACCTACACAATTTGGAAAATTGCTGAATTTATTTTATCAAAAAAATCTACATGATTAACTATGTATTTGTAATTTTTTTCAATGAGGTTTTTCTAGGGCAGAAGTGCTTGATGTTGTTGATGATATTTTCTCCTTGTGGCGTCGTCAATTATGTGTGAAATAACATGTATCATAAAGCTCACCGATTGTTACTCGGCCTTTTTAAAGGGGAACTAAGCTTTGAAAACCCCTATATATTGAGGCTGTGACCTCGAGCAGTCAGCCAAGAAAAAAGGTAGGTCCTTCCTCCTCTTCCTATCAATAATCCTCCACATCTATGATAACATTCGGATACAAACTTAATTCACCACAAATAATTTGTGCTAGGTTGCGATCGTGATTTTTCCATTGAAAGAGGACAAGGAGGGACGCGAGAGATGCGACAAGAAGGGAAGAAACACGTTCTGCCAAATTTTGAGTGGATAAAAATTTGTTAACAAACCGATCAGTGGATAGATTCGTAAATTCATCCATCTATTCTTTCATAATAAGTAAATAAGGGAAAGGATAAACTGATCAATCATTTCTTACTAAATAAATAGCGAAAATTTTCCATATGAAAATATTTTTCTCAATTTTTGAATCTATCCTCTCAAATAAACTGAACATAAGAGTTTATTTGCATGCATAGAAGTCTTGCTTCTACAACTTACAATGCTTAATGATCATACCTCTAAGACTTTCATCCACATGGGTTTATTTAGAATTTATTTAGGACTTTCAAAGCCTAAACGGCACACCTCACTTGCCGAAAGTCGCACTTTTAAAATTTTCAATGCTAAGATCGCACCTCTGGGACTTTTATCTTGTACCATCCTTAGCCAATACCAATCAAACGTGTGTAACTTACGAACTCCTTACGAATTTAAGGTGAAATGTTCGTCCTTAACGCTCTCGTCTGTTCGTCCCATAATTAATATGGAAGAGATAAATCACGGAGACTAGTTTACTAATTCGAACAGTGACTAATATATGGAGGAGAGCAGGAACCTGGTTACTAATCAAGATTTGACCCTCAGACCTCATGATGATAATATCTCATGTACTAGCCATTAATCCATTTCGTGGGGACTAAACCAATACTTTATATGTTATATATGAAGGTATGTTTCATAGAGTAATCACTTCTTGGTGAAAGTTGAAAGTATATTTATTTGAAAAAATGTAGCTCATCTAATTCTATATTGTTTAAATTATATAGGGATAGGTCATATATTTCAATTATTATTTAATTTTAATTAATTCTAACTATATGATAAATACTAGTTTTAAGAATAATTAGCTACCGGTTGATAATTGATGATTATTAAAATGGCTTTGAAATAGTTAATAACTATTATTTGATTATTAAAAGTATTAAAAAGGAATTTTATGCGATTAAATGAAACAAAATTTCAATATTAATAATATAAATCATGTTTCAAAATAATTAATACATAACTAAATTTTCGGTCATGTCTAAGGCCATTACATGAATAATCAAACTTACTTCACTGTTTTACACCATAGTTAACTTAAAAATTCCTTTCTCGTAATCAAAATGTTGATGCCCCAAATAATGATGTAACAATTAGATTTTTTAAGTGATTAATTAGATATTTAAAAATTAAATTTCAATTTATGAGGTGTTATAAGAATTTTTTTTAATAAAATAATAATTTTAAGAACAGATGAATTTTTATAAATGTTTTTTATTTATTCTGAGCGCTTGATTAATAAAACATATTTTGAAAAATAAACAAATAAAAAAATACGTGTCTTATTCCGACCGGATTTCACAGCCACTTGTGTGTCTTTGTTGCCGGGGGACATTTATTACTTTGACAAGTATACTCTGCTTCCACTCTCTGTTTGTTAAAACTATATCACTCGAGCCTCGAGCATGGTACAACAGCAACATTCAAAAGATTAATTGAGCATCCATGATTCAAATATCAATTATGATGTATTAATATTTTTCTTTAATAAAATAAAAAATTTAAAACATTGACTAGTGGATAAAGAGCCGATTACACTTTTAAATTTATCCAATAGACAAATCAAAGAAAGATCCGCCTCCAAAATTAATTAGGTCTATACAAATTTCTCTCCCCCAAACATCCCTCGAACATGTCAAACCAACAGACGCCACCACTAGTCAGTTTGAATTTCCTAGAAGGTTCGCTAGATCTCCTCACCTTTCTTAAACCTGGCCAATCTTTGAGTTTGTTTAAAGCTCTCGATACAAGGTCAGGTCAAAAGGGAGGATAACATCGGAGTTTCTTAAACCTTTCTTAACCCTGAAATGCAAAACCATGGAAATAACGTAGCAATATCGAAAGCTGCACCCCCACCCGATCAATTACCACATGAAAGGTTCATATTAATATGGCGTGATATACACGTAGGTAGATTGGCAAAATACAGAAAAAAAAAGGCACAGATTAACATCAAAACTGTGATGAATCAGTGTTTATAATTTTTCCATATAAAATTTTCGACAGCAAATGTGTGAATTGATGGGTTTCTTCTACCAAAACTGGCTCCAAAGTGCATTCTTTGTCCTTCAACAGTAAATACATCTTTATATCAAAGCCCACAAGAAAGACTGTTGGAGCTTAAAAAGTCTCCAGCATTTATTAGAACTAGATCATCTTCCCCCTCCTTTTGAGAATTGCATCAGTCAATATTTTGACTCCTTTTTCAGCATTAAGAAAGTTGGACGACTTGTGGGAGAGTTGCACTCCCAGAAATTGATTCCAAGGTTGGCACTAATCTTGATTTAGCAAGAAAATAAAAGATGGAGCTTTGTTAATATCTATTCTACAAATTGCTACTTGCAGGTGTGAGCGGAGGTGGTTTGTCTCCCATATCCATCGTCTTGTGAAGAAGAAAAGTTCCAGAAAGTATTGTAATGAATCCATATATCTCAGTTACAATCTGTGAAGCATTCTGTGAGTCCCAGTCCTGGTACAGAATGTCAATGTTAGATAAGAATTTGCTGCTAAGAAACTTGTGCAAAGAAAAAAAATGGGGATTTTTCATATTAGGTATGAGAAAATGAATGAAAGGGATATTTCCCCGTAGCTAAAACCTGGACCAACTTAGGAGCCAATACTTCCAACTTGAGAATGACTAAAGAGAACTTCCCCGTACTTGATACTTAGACTATCTTCATGGTCCAGGCCTCGCATAAACCCTAAACCCTAAGCACGTTTCATATCCAACTATATGGCTGGTAAGAGCTTATGCAATTGGATTGGCCTTGGAACAAGTTTCTATTTTTACTGGCTTGGAACTGAATATATCCCTTGTGCAGGAAAAGAGTGGCCATGAGAATACACTCTATTTATGTTGAAATATAATTCGTTTGAGATTGGATAGCTTGCAACCCCATTTATGCAAGACAAAAATAGATCCCTTGTGCAGGAAAAGAGCTACCTATTCTATAGGAGGGCAACATTACTGATAACTGCAAAATAACCTATCACAAAAATATAAGGTACTAAAACAAGCAACAACAACAACAACAACAACAACCAAGTTTTATCCCACTATGTGGGGTTGGCTTATATGGATCATTTTACGTCATTAAGCTCTTTCTCCTATTATATCATCATCTATATTTAAATAAATTTTATCTTATTTTATTATTACTAATCAAGTCTTTTTTAGTCTTCCTCTTCCTCGTTTGATGTATGTATTTGTCATAGTTTCACATCGTCTAACTAAAGCATTTATTGATCATCTAAGTATATGCCCGTACCATCCCAGACGTGTCTCTCAGAGTTTTTCCTCAATAGATACTACTCCGACTTTCTCTCTAATACTCTCATTTTTTATTTTATCCATCCTCGTATATCCACACATCCACCTTAACATCCTCATATCTGCAACTCTCATCTTCTGCTCATGTGCTCGAGTCATAGCCCAATATTCAGCTTCATATAATATAGCAGGTCTAACTGCGATTTTTTAAAACTTTTCTTTAAGTTTTAAAGGTATTTTACAATCACATAAAATACTCGACGCTCTCCTCCATTTCAATCATCCTGCTTGTATTATATGTAAGACATCTCTCTTAATCCCTCCATCGTTTTGCAAAAATGATCCTAAATACTTTAAAGCTCTCAGTCCACACAACTCGTTATCTCCTATCTTAACAATTGTCTCATTACGTCTAATATTATTAAACTTAAATTCCATATATTCTGTCTTTACTCTACTCAGTCTAAAACCTTTCACTTCTAGTATTTTCCACCAAGATTCTAGTTTAGCATTTACTTCTTCACGTGTCTCATCTACCAAATAATATCATCTGCAAACAACATACACCATGGTACTCTGTCACACTATATGACTTGAATAAGAGGATATGTTTAGTTCAAACTCAGTCTCGCGCTAGAATTGTAAGGTATAGACAATCCACATCTTATAAGTATAGTTCCGGGTGGTCATAATGTTTAACTACATTAGCAGATGCAACAGTTGCTATAATGCCCTTACTAAGATCCTCAAAAAAGCAATCTTACTGATAATCAAGAACTACAAATTAACTGAAGCAGTTTGATTACGTACCCCATTTGTCGAGCAGCAACATCTCAAAAGCCAAAGTTGTTCTATATATGAACATTCAGCCATATGAGTCTTTGCTGGTTTTCTTTAGCGATTCTTCAGGTGATTCTGTTCCGTCAATATCTCCAGCAATCTTTTCCTTCGCTACCAATGGCTTTTACAATGTAAATCTGCAATCACATAACATTGGTGGATAATAAAAAGTGGGTGATACACCATCAACTATCTATTTGAATTTAAGAGAAATCATGCATAAACTAAAATGAAACAATTGGATGTGCTCATACCGAGATATTGATATGTAAAGTGAGAATACCTTAAATCTAGCAGGTTACCTCAATTCAAATACCAGGGCATCCCCATCTTCCAAACTGTGATCCATAGCAAAGCCTCTCCAGCCACCAGTAAGGCCAGTTCGGTTTCCTATATAGATGGCATCATACTCTTTTCCAATCTCATCTTCCAGCACCATTAAATATATTTCTTACACAAGGTAAATATAATATTTCCCCAAATCAAAAACAATACTGTGAAGAAGGTAGGGAAATGACAATTTCCAAATGAAATTGAAACAACTGTTTTTTGTTCCCTAAACAAACACAATATAGTTTAGTCACTCAGATTAGAATTCCAAATATAATTACCAATTAATACCGAAACTAAAATTTCATCACCAGTAGTCTTTACAGGAGCAAATTCCACCAGCAAAATGATGGTACCGGTTATTCCTCTGGTAGACCTTTGAAACAAACTTAAAAAAGGTATGGCAGTCCACACACATTCTCAAGTTCTTAACTATCCTTAAATCCGATCCATGTCAAGTTATTACCAGTCCAAATGCAAGCACAAGCTTCTCACTGTGATGCATCACAGACATCTCCCTCTCTTCCTCCTCCTAATCATAAGAAACCATGTCAGTGTCCACATGATAACCAGCCAACTTTAATTCCCTCATCATCTTAACCAACATTGCAAAGATATCACCCAACCCATCCCTTTGAAACCCATCAGTAACTAGAAATTCATGCACAACACCATCAATCTCGATTGAACTACATCCAGGATCCTTCTTAATCCCTCTTTGCCTCATCATCTGTTTCACTTTTCCTATAGCAGTCCACCTTTGATCACGAGCTAAAAGATTCACCAGCAAGACATAGTTCTCTCCATTACAAGGCTCCAACTCGAGTAATTTTCTTATTGCAAGCCCACCCAGCTCCAAGTCTCCATGGATCCTACAAGCAGCAGCTAGTGCCCTCCAAATTGCAGCATCTGGCTTCATTGGCATAGTTTGAATGAGACCATAAGCTTCCTTCAATAAACCAGCTCTCCCAAGAAGATCAACCATGCAACCATAGTGCTTAATCCTAGGCTGCAATCCAAAATCCTTCTCCATGCTGATGAAGAACTTTCTTCCTTGGTTGACAAATCCATGATGGCCGCATGCACATAAAACAGCTAAGAAAGTAATTCCATTAGGTTTGATGTTCTCAGCAATCATTTCATTAAAGGCTCCCAGAGCAGCTTCTCCTCCACCATTCATGGCGAATCCTGACATCAATGCATTCCAAGTGAAATCATTTCTCACTCTCATTGCCCGGAAAACCTTCGCTGCTTCATCAACCACCCCACACTTCATGAACATGTCAATTAGCGCAGTGCCCACAAACACATTAACTGTCAACCTGTGGTTTTTGATGTAATTGTGAATCCAGATGCCCTGCCTCAAAGCTCCAAGATGGGAACAAGCAGTCAAGGCACACACCATTGTCACCTCACCGAGCTCAGACCCAGACCTAATCATCCTGGAAAACAGCTCGTGCGCTTCTCTGAACCGCCTATTATTGACATATCCAGTAATCATCGCATTCCAAGTAACTGAGTTTCTGTGGGGCATTTCGTCAAACAGACGTTCTGCATCACCAACATGGCCAAATGAGCAGTACATCGACACAAGAGCAGTGTTGACAAAGACATCCGAGTCACAGCCAATCTTAGCAACGCATCCGTGGATGGAGAGACCAAAGTCCAGGAGGTGTAACTGCGCGGCAGACTTGATCAGAGGAGGGAACGTGAAGAGGTCGGGGAAGACGGAAGCTTTGAGCATGGCAATGAAGAGAAGAACCGAGCGGCGGTGGCCGTTGGATCGGATGTAGGATTTGATGAGGCAATTACAGGTGTCCGTGTCGATGAGGTGCCGGATTTGGGCGAAGGCGAGGGGGAGGAGATGGAACCCATGGGAGGAGAGGGAGAGGTCAACGAGTGCTTGGAGTGTGGCGGCGGGGAGGGGTCCGCTGGTGGTGGACACGAGCAAGTGGGAGAGGGTTTGTTGGAGGCTGGCGGCGGTTGTGGTGGCGGCGCTGGTGCTGGGTTGAGGCGGAGGGTGAGAAGCATGGAGGAAATGGCGGCGGCAGACATTTCCATTTCTGGAAAGGCTATCGAAGAGTTTTGGAGGGAAGAGAAGTGGAGATTTAGGCATGAAGGTTGAGTTCGGTGTTCGTTTGGGTTGATTGATTAATATTGTATAATTGCTAAATATTTTTTTAAAAAAAATATATTTATAAATATTAATGTATTAATCACTCCTAATTTTCTGGCCGTTAATGGAGTATTCAGTATTTTATAACATTAGCATGGACGAATAAACCCAAATAAATTCATAGAACATTAATAATTCCTGAGAGATTTAAGAATTTTATAAACTATAAAATTGAAAAATATCAACATTGTTATTTGAGTGCTCTTGTTCTTAGTTGATTGAACCTGTTAACCTCTTTGAACTTTCTATCAGATTAGACTTCTTGGTCTTGCCAGGAGGAATTGTTTTAAGACTTGCTTTGCTAAGGGACTGTGCTTTCAGGATTCCCTCGTCTTGCCCAGAGGAGTCGTCTTTAAGATTTCCATTGCCACAAGTCTCACTTTCAAAACTTCACCATTTATCAAAAGGCTCTTCTTACCTTAGGACTTCTTTTGCCAAACCTTGAGGATTTTTTTTTTTTTTTTTGCCAAGAGATTTTGTGTTGTTAAAATTGAAAGTACACGGTTAAATTGTCAAGTAATAAAATATCGATTCATAGAGATTGTTGATTAAGCACTAGTCGAGTTTGTAAAATAAATTATTTAGAGGATCAAAATTGCTTGAAGTCACAAACACAAGAGAGAGAGAGAGATTTGAGAGAGCAAGAGGAGAAGGTTTGAGAGAGGGCCTAGAGTAGAGGAGATCAAGAGAAAACAAATGATCGAAAGGAGAAATTGGAATTGGAAGAAACGATTCTAGAATCTCGATTTTATTATGATGCTAGTTGATGTACTATAAATTATTTATTACCTTAATGTCTTTGGGAGAGTTTCCTTATTCTGAAGGTGGATGAATCATCGCGGCGACTCTTCGATGGTGGCTCTAGGGTTTCCCCCAAGGGGAGAATCCTTCTCCATGGAAGAGGGCGGCGCCCCTGATTCAAGATGAGTTAAGCAAGACTTTACTTGACACTTTTATACCTCTCCCAAACTGTCCAAATATGCCAGCTTTGTTAGGCTCCGTCAAAATCGATTTTTCACTCCTTAGACCTCGTTTTCTCAAGTAGGACTCTGAATCAAACTTGTAGAGCTTAAAATTATCTACATTTTGATAGGTCATGGGCTATGTGGCTCAAATCGAATCGAAAGTTATAACTGTTTGAAATTTGATCTACAGTCTAAATCGAAGACTGACACAACCATGCTTTTCCGCATGGGTAGGCCATGATAAAGGTTGTAAACTCCATTTCTTGGTCCATTTTCCATCAAATTTTGTCCCGAGGAAAGGCACAACCGTGCTTTTGAAGCACAACCCAACCATGTTGGCCATAGCTAACATTTGGGGGCTGAGGCACAACCCGCTCCAAGATTGGAACGATCTTGTCTTTTGACATGGGCATTCTATGATACCTTTTGTAGACTTCTTCAAAAATGGCACAGTCGTACTTGAGAGGCACGACCCTACCGTGAAACCTTATGTGGCTTTAGCTCTCGGAAGAGGCACAATCGTGCCTGGGAGACACGGTCAGATCATGAAGCCTACTGTAAATAAGGCACGACCGAATCATAGGGGATCTTCTGGAACTCCTAAAGACACAGTTGTGCCTATGAGACACGATCATGTTTTGATTGGATAAGGCATGGCCGTGCCTGTGAGGCATGACCATGTTTTGCTGGTTTCTCTCCAAGTTTGCTCCAATATCCAATATGTTCCATTTTTGCTTCAAAATACGTCATGTCAATCAAAATATGAAAAAAAAAAAATCTCTGAACTAAAGGAGTAAAAATAAGATATAATAATAAAATATGATGTAATAATGTAAATCATGTTCATGAAATACAAATAAATATACGTCAAATAATACTTAAAAACATGCATCATCTATACACATCATTTTGCTTTAGAAATTTTGTTATCTATGTAATATCCAATTAACATTTACCTACTAAAACTTTCATATGCTAAACATCTAGTCAATTTTAACCTATTTTAATTTTCACTTATCGAATATTTCGTCAACCTTAATTTATTAAAACTTTTAATGGCTAAGCATCCTTCAATCTTGGTCTACTATGATTTCTATTTGTCAAACATTAATCAATTTTGACCTGCTGAGACTTTCATTTGATAAATATTTTGTTAACTTTGACTCGTCAAAACTTTCACTTGTTAAAAATCTAATCAATTTTGACTCACCAAGAGTTTTTTGATCGTCAAGTGTCTAATTAATCATTATCTACTTGAATTTTTCTATTGCTAATATATGTTGAACTTTTTCAATTATCAATTATTCAGTCAATCTTAATCTATTTAACGAACCACATTAACTTAACTTACCTTTAGATTAAAACATAAATCTTTGACCAATATCAAAATACTTTGTCAATCTTAATCACTTGCATGTGATTACACCAATAATTTCCCTACTTATCATTTGCCAAAGCTTCTAAATAATATTGGACAAGAATATTTTCAGAATATAGAGCACTTAAGTATTTTTTTTTCAAAATTAAATGTATTTTGATGATAATAAAAATAAGGGAAATAATATTTTTCATTTTAAAATATTAATTAAGAGTAAATTGCATTGCCATTCCCTTTTTTATTTTCTTTTAAAAAAAACCATTTAACTTCCTCAAATTGATACATTTAATTCATACTCTAAATTTTGCAAACATCTTCTCATTCTTCATTTATTTAGTTAATTGTTTAGGGCACTTTGGAAAAATAACAAATTTTGGAGGCGAAAGTGAGTTTTCCTCTTTATTGAAAGGAGAAATAGGCAAATTGACTACGGGAGCCCACCTGTTCGACCAATATATGGTGGCGGTAAAGTCTCATGAGCGGAGAGGGTAGGATTTGGGACTTTGGGGGGCGATTTATTTCTCCGACGACCAACCGACCAACCGACCCACCGACGGTGGCGTCGCCTCCCGATCCAACGCTTTTCGCCGGCGATAATTCTCTTCCCTCTTTGCACACACAAACCCACCAGAAAATCTGCCCTCGGGCCTGCTGATTTGAAGATTCTGCGATCTCCTCTTCGCGGCGACGGCCCGATTCGTCGGTACTATTTTCTCCTTTCTTTTGGGGTTACCGATTTATGTTTTGCTCGATTTTTCGGTACAGTAGGTTATTCGAAAGTTTACAAGCAAGTTGGATGATAGTGTGATTGATTTCTTACTTGATTTTAGTTATCGTTATGACATCTTTTTACAGCTAGCATTTTTTTGTTTGATCCCTCTTTTTAGCAGGAGAGTTGATCTGTATGTTAGCAAGATTTTAAATTTTTTCTATGATTTGTTGTACTGCAAATACTATAGGGTAGTTGTCGTAATCGTCACCATTATCAAGCCATCTTGACTATTTGGGGTCACTCTATGCAAAACTAAATCACTATTTTGCTTAGAAATATGTAAACTGATTCAATCTCAAAGCCACTCATCATGCAGTTAATAGTTTTTGTTATTGTTCTAACTGCAATTATGTAAATTATGTATCCTTTCAAAGTTTTACATGTGAGGACAGGTTTGCTGAAATGTTATCCTTGACTATGAAATAACCATATCAGTAACTACCAATATGAACATTGTTGTTAACCTTTTGTCAGCACTATTTCTGTGGTAGGGTCTGTCTCTGCTGTATGAACATTGTTGTACACCTTTTGTCAGTACAAAATGAACATTGTTGTACTATTTTTGTCAGTACAATATGAATATTGCTGTTAACCTTTGTTGTGGTAGGATCTATCTTTCTTGTATGGGCTTTTCTCTATCAAATTCAAAGTATGATGGGGGGGGGGGGTTCTTAGGGAGTGAGTTGTCAAATTGATATGACTTAATATTATTGTTTAAAGTTTTTAGAGAAGGCTGAAAAGGAACTTAGTAACAATATAATTGTGTGTTCATGTGTAGTTGAGCAGAGGATTTTTAGGGAATTAAATAGAGGTTTTTATCTACAGAACAATAGTGGTCCTAGGATTATTTTTTAGCCTTGGCTAGATATGTAAAAACAAAACAAAATCTTCACTCTTTTTAAATTCAAACTC
Organism: Hedychium gardnerianum; assembly: GCA_038050645.1. Classification (NCBI taxonomy): domain Eukaryota; kingdom Viridiplantae; phylum Streptophyta; class Magnoliopsida; order Zingiberales; family Zingiberaceae; genus Hedychium; species Hedychium gardnerianum. Next base: position 13,109 of record JBBUKS010425210.1, read on the forward strand.
CCCTTCAATGGTACTAATCATGATTTTTATGAGCGACTAGATTTTAAAAGATAAAATTAAATTTTAAAATATTATCTTGTTATGTACTATATTGAATAAATGTATCTATTAATGGATAAAGAAGCTCCAAGTCTGTACTAGCTATTGTGATTCTTACTAATATATTATGACTTGCTGACACTGAGTGACACTAACTTTCTAATTTGGCTATTGAAGCTGATCCTTAATGGTAAATTGAAGAGTAGATGACCCTGTTGACACGAGTTGAGTTAAGAAGTGTTTAATTTTAGGGATTATGGAGATGCTACTGAGCGTCAGTTAGGAATCCTAATTGATGGAGCAAGTACCCTTTTACCTTATTTACTCTTTATCTTTTTTGGTGTTTTCATTAAGCTTTGAACTCTTATGCTATTTCCTTTGATCATATGCATCATATTAGATATAATCTATTTTATATCTAATTGCCTTATACTTTATTGTCATGCTACAATCACATGTTATATATTTAGCTGGCTTAAACTCATTATCATGTTTATGATATAACTTGCTTTTGTCATTATTTGCTACTAGTATTATTGATTCATATACATCTTGTGTGTTAACTAGAGCTAAAAAGGATAAATACTACTTGTTTATCGATCTCTTGTTAGCCGGTAGATATAATCTCAGATACTCGTTTGCTTTTAATAGTATGTCACACTATTGATAATTAGTGTGCAGGCTGTTCAACAGGGTATTTGTTCCCATTATGAGTGTATAGGGAGTATCTCTCCTTCAAATAGGAAGAAGAAAACCGAAAGGCCACATGCTAAATCTTGCTATAAAAGTATTTTTTTTTAAAAAATACTATACTAATTCATGATGCTATCAGATTAAAAGATTCTCATATGCTTACTTTGCTAGTTATTTCATGCATGCTCGTTTGTTTTTCATCTTCTTGCTATTACACATGGCATAGTGTGCATTCCTATTAGCTATTTTCTATTTTCTGATATTCTCCGTTGTCTTTCCTCTAGATTTACCTAAGACAAGCTTTGGTGTGTCTAACCAAAACATTAGGTTTCTCTCTGCTGGGGTTTTGGGAGATTATTCGCTCCTTGATGTGAGTTTGTCACTTGCTTATATTTTCTACTTTAGATATCTATGATTTTTTAGTTTATGGATTCTCTGTACCTTGAGATATATTCATTGTTAAATTGTGTTTATTTTACTTGTTTCTGCATATTTAATAATCAATACTTAGTTTTGAGTCTTATCGTGTGAATGCATCCTATGGTATTTTATCAGATGGATCAACATCTGACACAGAGGATGCCAATAGATTTTGATGATGACAAGAGGATTTCACCAACCACATAAGAGTTGGGAGCCATTTGGGTCATGTCATCCGGATATTCAGCAGATGAATAGAAATTATAATAGCTTGACAAATCGAATCAATTAGAGGTGAAAATGTGAGAGGTAAAGACCAAAGGGAGTCAAAATGGTGAGGAAGATGAGGGAAAGGATAAGGAGCTACTTGGACGGAATTATGGAGAGAAGGGACCTAAGGAGGGATTCCTTGGCCTTTTCTACTAAAATGAATGATTAGACCAATACCCTTTCTTTATTAGTATTTGCTCATCGTTGAACAACGAACCACCATCATCCATGATTAACTATTTTTTAGGCCATCACCGACTGCCATAGATTGTCAATGGACCATCCAACCCTTAGATTTGTTCATTGAACCAATTTATTCCACTAGATCTCATAGTTGAACCATTATAAGCAAGTGGTCGTTGGAATATCAAACCATTTCAGTCATGGTTGGACCATGGCTAGGCCACCACTGGGTGGTGGACCATGGTGAGTTGTTGGACCATATCAGAACATCAGCCAATGTTAACGTCTTTCCAAACTGATTAGAGAATTTTTTATTTCCTCTCTTTCTCTCCTACTCTTCTAATTAAACATTTTTTTATTACTTTTGTCCTCCCTCTCCCCCTCCCCCTCCTTTTCTCCATCTCCTTTCTCCCAACCTGTTTGTTTAATGTATATATTCTTTGGATAATTGAATTAAGTTGGAATATTCTCCTGTAATGGCGAAAGGAATAACTATGGAACATGAGCGATAAGAATTTTACAAGAATTGGTATTCCAAATTCATTTTTATAGCCAAACATATAATAATTATTCTATGAAAATTCTTAAGAAGCACAATAATATTCTTGCAAACCAAATAGATCGTTAGAACCAATGCACCGTTAGAAAAGAAGAGTTGTAGTGATGTTGAAATTGTAATTACATTGGTGAATTATAGTTAGCTTCTTCTATATATTTATGGTGTTGTGAACATTAATGCGGGATTTACCTTTTGGGAGGGAAAGAAAGCAAAGGAAACGAGTTATTAGAATTTTTTTTTCCAATAATGTCTTTGCGTAAATAAAAGATTGGTCAAGGACAAACATTGAAATCTGCGACAAGCACTGAGATTGCATTTTTCTATTGATTTCAATTCCTTCCATCATTGTAAACACTGAACACAAACCTATCTTTATTATCATTTTATTTCTTTTTATTCAAACTAGCCACATATTACATGATATGTGAGAATTTGGAATTTAGAGAGCCCAATATGATACATTCAAAATTTGCAAGGATAGATGTGTAAACTATAGTTTGACATCTTTAACAATTTGCAGTTAGTGTCTCGACTTCACCACTTGGGGCTCAGCAACATTTGAATGAGAAGCCTTTGGTATTGATCTGGAGCTATTCACACTTTTACCCTTTTGCCTGTTTGTGCTATACAAAGCTGATGCATAATGGCTAAAAATTCACTGTCAAGCGAAGTTTTGAAGGCAGTCTTTCCACTGCTTGATGGTGAAGATCTAGTTTCGTGTATGCTGGTATGTCGTCAATGGAGAGACATCGCTGGAGATGACTACTTTTGGAAGTGCATCTGTGCCAAGAGATGGCCTTCCATTTGCAAAAGGCCTCCACCAGCCATAAGTTACCACAAGCTATTTGTGACATTTGGCCGATCCCAACCTCCTCAACCCCTTCCGCTGTCAAGGCTTTCCTTTCATGACTTGGAATTCTTCATTGACCTTTGGTCTGAAGAGACACTGATATTTTCTGAAGCTGTCTCAGGCACTGTGCTTCAGACAGGTATAAGGAACCCGCCTTCAGGGATACCTGATCCGCTCAAAGATCACTTGGAAAATGATGATTACAAGATGGTGATGCAGGTTGAGCCAAACTTTTCTTTTTTATTGGAACAGACTATCAGTGTGTCGGTCCTTGTTGGTCGCAAAGATACCAACCAAATGGCACGAGTCGTAAACCAATCCGTGTTTGGATATATTGATGGCGATGCGTTCAGGGCACTGGCTTATGACTACCTCAACTTTGCACCAGGATATCCATTCATATCGGGAATAAGGGCGTGGGTTTCCTTGCTGTTTATGGCTAACAACAGCCACAGTATTATGGGTGTATTTGGCATTGAGATAGACTTCTGTGATGCTGCAAGCTCTGAGAACGAAGTCCTCTGGCTCCTCGACATACTTGATTGGAAGTAGATCTGAGTTAGATTCATTTTAACTGTAAATGACCAGAAGGATTAACTACATTGTTGAAATGTCGAACGAAGTATACGTAATATTAATAAGTTTGGTTTGTAACTTTAAGATAGTGATGATTCACAGGTAAGTGATTTCTCCTTGTATTGGTTGATATTTTATGGGAAAGCTGTAGCCTTTTCAATGTAATGAAAAAGGGAAAAATGTTCTCTACTCATTGATGCTCATCATTTGGAAAACTAGGGGAATTTGATTGTTTTTTATTTGGCTAAATTTGGGGCAAATTGGGTGAGATGTGGTTGAACTAAGGTTTGACCACAATAACATATGGTTTTGATTAAATTTTGATGTTATAATTTATTTATTTTGAGTTAGAGGACTCAACACTTCTGTGGCTACTTGCAAGATCTCCAAAATATTAAACATAGATGATTGATATCAAATAGATCCTTATTGATTTAGTTATGTTTGCATAAAAAATAAATAGAGGTCACTAGACACTGGCCTTTTGATACATTCAATTTTTAAGCATATTTTAGAGCAATTTCCCTAATAAGCATTTCTATTACCCAAAAGCATATTTAAATAATTATTTAGTACTTGGTAATTAAGATAAATGGTTGCTATAGATAAATATCACAGATTTTATATATGTTATTTATTTTTAAAATTAATAAATAAGTATTATCCTTCCCAACAATTTAGCTTACTTTTATTTTAGTACGACTTACCCGTGCGACACTTAAATATCTTATTTTTTAAAGTTGCTAAAGAAATTTAACTGGCAAAAGACTCACACAATACAAGTTAAGCTAGATTGAGAGGATTTAAAAATAAAAAAAAATTAACTGTGTTTTTAGAGATGCATTTATGGTCATTATCCTTTTTGATAATGGTTGAAATCAATTTAATCTAACATTTTAAATTAAAAAGTTACGCAGTTAGTGCAGTTGTGCAAAATGCTTGTGCTTGACTTTTTCATGCAAAGGATTATTGTGTTACATAAATGCTCCTATGATTTAGGTTATGTTTACTTGAGAGAAAGAATGAAAAAGTTTCTACAGTAAAACACTTTTCTCTATTTACTTCGTACAAAGAATGAATCATATATATTTTTTATTTATTTTAAAAAAATAGAAATAATTATTTTTCTTTCTTTCTACCTAACGAATAGAAGAATTTATAGATAGATTATTTTTTCATCATTTTTACTTCAGCTCAAATTGGATGGAAAACAATTCCCTCCTTTTTTAGTCGCGACTGACCTCATGCGATCGCTATTGGCGGCCCCGAGCGACGTCCTCCGCTTCCTTCATCTCAAGTAGAACATCAATTACAAGAGACTTATAAAATAAACCTCGTTTCAATGTGTACAATTATTTCTTGCAGTACCCTCACCCTCGCAACATCCTCTTCTCGCCAACAGCCACCACATGTGGCACGGAGGAGGTGACGCTCCTTCAACGTTTCAATAACTATTTTTCACAATCGTGATTGACCTCACGTGACCGTGATCGACAGCTCTCTTCCTTCATGCGGCAATGACCCCACAAGGTCTCTCGCGCGCGGCGGCCCGACAAGGCGTCCCTCTTCCTTCGCTCACGGTAGCCCTGCGAGGCGGCCCTATGAGGTCTCTTAAAACAGAGATGATCAGATTTAGCATGGGACGTCCTCAAGTTCTGCATTGCACTGTGCTGCGTGCTCTCTTTTCGCTCATGATCCTTGTTGTCCTTAGTTATATGAGAGAGATGAGATGAGCTCACGTGGCAAGATGAGGTCAACACAATGCCCAAGTGGCATGACCTTTGACTTGGTCAACATAGCCTCCATGTGGCGTATCAACAATCTCCGACTGGTCGAGCCAAGCCGATCCGACCAAGTCCCTACTCCCAGCTACCTACAGTCCCAGTTCCCCTGCTCCAAGAG